>JAKSXO010000038.1:4007530-4072530 GCA_024509115.1 Crotalus helleri | reverse complement strand
GAACCTGGCTGGGGTCAACCTTCACTTTCCCCAAGTCCTGTCTTGGCCTTTCCAAACCCAGATCTGCAGTTCCCGACATGTCAAGCTCTCTTCACAAACGGAGGGTCCACCAGGTGTGCATTTGAACGTTCATCCATGTTCCTCTCAGCTTCGGAGACGAAACAGCTCCAGTTCTCAGGTTTCGGAGAAACAGGCTGGGCTAAACCCATAAATCTCTCACACTTTTAGGGCCCCCTTGCCGGCAATTGCCCAGCAGTCTCTTTGATCTTCCACTTCTCATTGTGGTCCTTAGATCAGAACGCTCCCTTTATAAACACTCTTCAGCTGTGGCCTTCATGTCCCACCCCCACCCACCCCCTGCCTCCTCTGATCTCCCAAACACGGCTACACATCAAACGCTGAACGAGGTTTTGTGTGTTCTAGTTAGCCATCTTGGCTCTCCGGTTTGCATTCTCAATCCAATCTAAATATTCTGCCCACCCCCACAGGAAAATCAGCCACTTAGGAAGATTGGGACTGACACTTGCCTAAGCCACACTTGAGGTGTCTGAATGATGGGGGTGGGAGGGCAGGCAAAAGCCGGATCCACCCCCAGGTTGAATTAAGAATGGAATGGAATAGGAGTAGAGCAGAGCAGAACAGAACAGAACAGAATATGGAATGGGATAGGAATAGGAATGGAGTGGAGTGGAGTGGAGTAAAGTGGAATAGAGCAGAGCAGAGCTGAGTGGACCAGAACCGAATGGAATGGAACGGAACAGAACAGAAGAGAACAGAGAATATAGAGGATAGGACAGGACAGGACATAATATAGGAATAGAACAGAACAGAATAGAATAAAATATGGAATGGGATACTAATGGTCATAGTGGAGTGGAGTGGAGTGCAGTGGAGTGGAGTGGAGTAGGGTAGAATAGAACACAGAATACAGAACACAGAACAGGTTACAGAATAAAGTAGATTACAGAAACAGAATAGAATTACAATGGAATAGAATGGAATGGAACGCAACAGAATAGAACAGAATAGAAATAGGAATAGAATAGGAATAGGAATAGAATAGAAATAGGAATAGAATAGCAATAATAGGAATAGGAATAGGAATAGGAATAGAATAGAATAGAATAGAATAGAATAGAATAGAATAGAATAGAATAGAATAGAATAGAATAGAATAGAACAGAATATGGAATAGAATAGAATATAGAATAGAATAGAATAGAATAGAATAGAATAGAATAGAATATGGAATAGAATATGGAATAGAATAAAACAGAATATGGAATAGAATATGGAATGGAATGGAATAGAATAGAATAGAATAGAATAGAATAGAATTCTTCATTGGCCAAGTGTGAGTGGACACACACACAAGGAATTTGTCTCCGGGGCAGAAGCTCTCAGTGTGCACACAAGCAACAAGTGATAAATCATGATCATAATCATGAAATTCAATCATCGTAAATCACAAGATACTCAGTGACAGTCATCGGATACTAAATAAGCAATCAACATAAATCATAATAGGGCACTAAATGAAAGGGCACAATAAGTCACAAGAAGCTAAGAAAATAGGTAACAGGAAAGATGAGAAGGATAATAGTAATACAACCCTACTAGGTCGTTTGACATGACGGTGGCGGCTTGCGCCAAACTCCTGAGAGTAAGCTTTGAGTGTATTTTCTGCCCAGTCCGAATTTAAACATCCACATGGTTTGTTTCGAAACTGATCTCAGAGAGTTTCAGTGGGGATATCCTGGAAACAAATTATAGGTTTGAGTTGCTCTGAAAGGCGGTGGGGCGAAAGTGTTTCTCCGCAGCCGCAACGGTTTGTGTTCTTATCTCTTCCCCACTGGCCTTGTGCTGTGAAAGACACACCAAAGCTGCTCTGTGCGAGAACTGCAGCCGTGCAGGTGAAAGAGGTTAAGGGTCTCCCACCTTCTCTGTTGAGAGTGGGAGAAAGCTGGCCACAGGACCTCCCAAGTGGTCCTCCTCCTCCTCGTCATGGACTTGCAAGGACGTCGACCTCGGCCTTCGCTGGGGCAACTTCTTGGTTGCTGCTTCTCAAGCATCATTCGGAAAAGGGATGGGGTGTGAATGTCTCCCCAAAGTCGTTTTCCTCCTCCTCCTCCTCTTTCTCCTCCTGCTCCTCCCTTTCCACCATTCCTTCCTCTCCTCCTCCTCCTCCTCTTCACCATACCTTCCCCTTTCTCTCCTCTTCCTCTCTTTCCATCACTCCTTTATCTTCTCCTCCTCCTCCTCCTCACCATTCCTTCCCCTTCTCCTTCTCCTCCTTCTCCTTTTTCCCCATTGCTTCTTCTCCTTCTTCTCCTCCTTCCTTTCCACCATTCCTTCCTCTTCTCCTCCTCCTCCTCTTCACCATACCTTTCCCTTTTCCTCCTCCCTTTCCATCACTCCTTTATCTCCTTCTCCTTCTCCTCCTCCCTTTTCACCATTCGTTCTTCTCCTTCTTCTCCTTCCTTTCCAGCATTCCTTTTTCTCCTTCTCTTCCTCTTCACCATACCTTCCCCTTTCCCTCCTCTTCCTCCCTTTCCATCACTCCTTTATCTTCTCCTCCTCCTCTTCCTCCTCACCATTCCTTCCCCTTCTCCTTCTCCTCCTCACTTTTCCCCATTCCTCCTTCTTCTCCTCCTTCCTTTCCACCATTCCTTCCTTTTCTCCTTCTCCTTCTCCTCCTCCCTTTTACCCATTCCTCCTTCTTCTCCTTCCTTTTCACCATTCCTTCCTCTTCTCCTTCTCCTCCCTTTCCACCATTCCTTCCTTTTCTCCTTCTCCTCCTCCTCCCTTTTCCCCATTCCTCCTTCTTCTCCTCCTTCCTTTTCACCATTCCTTCCTCTTCTCCTCCCTTTCCACCATTCCTTCCTTTTCTTCTCCTTCTCCTCTCTTTTCACCGTTCCTTCCTCTCCTCCTCCTCCTCCTCCTCCTCATCATCATCATCCTGGCCCAGGTGTCTCATTCTGAAGCCCTTCCTTGCAAACAAGTCCATGGTGACGTTTGGTGGCCCCAGAAGACACCCAACAATCCACGTCATTGATTTCATGTCACTTCGGGCTGGCGTCCCCCAACTGACTTAACCTGGTTACTGAAACAGATCCGTCCTCTAAAACCATAAATAGGTTGAGTTTGCCCAACATGACCCTAAGCCCTGCCAGGGCACAAACCTAAACCAAAGTTAAACCTTGCTAGGCTGAGCAGGTTTGTGTGAAAAGAGCCCTAAGTTGCTTTGGTACACCTATTGGGACAAAACAGGATGTGGAGGCCAGAGTCTTCCTCCCCAGCATCCAGGTTTTAAACAATAAAATAATCAGTTGTGCAACCAGAAAAGTTAAAGAGTTCTTTTGAAGCTACACATATTTGTTTACAAAAAGAACACCTGCAAAAAAGTGCAACTATAAAGTTGCAATATAGACAATAAAATAATAAAGGTGCAGCTATCAAGGAGATCTCCAGATGGCACGTTCCACATTTTTATCGGTTTATCAAAATATAAAACACAAAGAGAAATAGAAAACTGAGGGAGAAAGAAAAGAACATACGGGGTAGGAAAAAAGAAATAAAAAAGGAACTGGCTTCAAACTCTTCTTAGCACAGTAGAAGATAATAATAACATTACAATCTCCACCTTTTACTTATACACAATAGTTTAAACTAGCCATTTGTTTAGCAATAAACCTGTTAATCAGTAAAACCTCAAATGAAAGATTCTTTTTTTTTTCATTGCGAGCACAAAATCCGGAAACAATTTCCAAATAGAAACAAAATTAAATATATTCTCTCCTTTGGATGAAGGAATCAGTTTAACCATCTTTGCCTTTCCTTGCTGTGGGAAACAGGATATGCTTCGGTTTACTCATTAATCTTTATAAACTGCCATAATTTATATTTTTAAAAATCCCCTATATCCCTGGAGGTTTTTAAGAAGAGACTACATAGTCACTTATCTGAAATAGTATAGGGTCTCCTGCTTGAGCAGGGGGCTGGACTAGAAGACCTCCAAGGTCCCTTCCAGCTTCTATTCTATTCTATTCTATTCTATTCTATTCTATTCTATTCTATTTCTTATTTCTATTCTATTCTATTCTATTCCTATTCCTATTCCATCCCATCCCATATATTCTATTCTATTCTATTCTATTCTATTCTATTCTATTCTATTCTATTCTATTCTATTCTATTCTATTTCTTATTTCTATTCTATTCTATTTCTTATTTCTATTCTATTCTATTCCTATTCCATCCCATCCCATATATTCTATTCTATTCTATTCTATTCTATTCTATTCTATTCTATTCTATTCTATTCTATTCTATTCTATTTCTTATTTCTATTCTATTCTATTCCTATTCCTATTCCTATTCCATCCCATCCCATCCCATCTATTCTATTCTATTCTATTCTATTCTATTCTATTCTACTCTACTCTACTCTACTCTTTTCTATTCCTATTCCTATTCCTATTCTATCCCATCCCATCCCATCCCATCCCATATATTCTATTCTATTCTATTCTATTCTATTCTATTCTATTCTATTCTATTCTATTCTATTCTATTCTATTCTATTCTATTCTATTCTATTCTATTCTAATATTAGTATTAGTATTAGTATTCTATTATTATTATTCTGTTCTGTTCTATTATTATTATTCTATTCTATTATTATTCTATTCTATTCTTATTAATATTCTGTTCTATTCTATTCTGTTTTTTTAACCCTAAAGGGAGAAAACACTTTTTCTAAGTTCTAAAACAGTTGTTAGGCCTCCAGAACCTCAAGGAATAGGTCCATCCACCTAAGGAGAACCCTTTTGAGCACAGCCCCCCTCCCCCCCCAAAACACACACACACCACGCGGGCTGAAGCTGACTTTCTAGTTTAGGCATTATATTTGTACTGTGGAGGATGATCCTGAAGCAGCAATCTTAGAATAGCTGTGCGAAAGATAAGCGCTCAGGGCTGATCTTTAGAACCGGTGACTCATCACTGACTCACTTGCAGCTTCCATCCCGCCAACCCACTTTGCTTCCTCTCTTCTGCAAAGTGGGAATAGCCGTCCCCATCACACCATGATCACTGGAGTTGTCAAGTCAGAGCAAACTTTTCTCTGTGTCCGTGGGACAGAGCCCCCCCCCCCCTTGGCCAAAGGGATGAGCGTTTCGTGAGAGATCTGGCAACCTGCTTGGAATGCTTCCCCCCCCCCCTTGCGTGCTCACCACTGAGAAAGCAGAAGGGTACTTTCCCCTGCCCATTGTGCCAGAGAATGATTGCCCCCAACGGTGCCAGATCCATTCACCAGCAAGTCTGCCCTTTTCTAAGTGTCACAAAAGGCCCCATCCCTGCTTCCCAGGCAGGATCAGTAGCCATGGATACTGGACACAGAAGCGGCCCCGCTGAGTCCCTTTGACCGGTGGAATGTCAGACAAAGGAGGGGGTTCAGGAGAAGAGAGGGGGATTCCCAAAGGGAGGGAAGGAGGAGGAGGAGGAGGGGAAGGAATGGTGAAGAGAAGAAGAAGAAAGAATAGTGGAAAGGGGGGAGGAGGAAGAGGAGGAGAAGGAGAAGAGGAAGGAATAGTGGAAAGGGAGGAGGAAAATGGGAAGGAATGGTGAAGAGAAGGAAAAGGAGAAGAAGAATAGTGGAAAGGGAGGAGGAGGAGAGGAAAGAATAGTGGAAGAGGAGGAGGAGGAGAAGGACTAGTGGAAAGGGAGGAGGAGGAGGAGGAGGAAAATGGGAAGGAATGGTGAAGAGGAGGAGAAGAAGGAGAAGAAGAAAGAATAGTGGAAAGGGAGCAGGAGGAGGAGAAGAGGAAGGAATAATGGAAAAGGAGGAGGAGGAGGAGGAGGAGAGGAAGGAACAATGGAAAGGGAGGAGGAGGAGAAAAATGGGAAGGAATGGTGAAGAGAAGAAGAAAGAATAATGGAAAGGGAGGAGGAGAAGGAATACTGGAAAGGGAGGAGGAGGAGCAGGAAGAAGAAAAGAAGAAGAAGAGAAGGGGGAGAAGAAGAAGAAGAAGAAGAAGAAGAAGAAGAAGAAGAAGAAGAAGAAGAAGAAGAAGAAGAAGAAGAAGAAGAAGAAGAAGAAGAAGAAGAAGAAGAAGAAGAAGAAGTTCTCTCCTTTCCAACTTGTTCGTCCCCTTCCAAATTATGTCTTTGGAGACCATGCATGGACCACAAAGCAGAGGCATCGGGAGCACAAAAGGAAGTCCTTAGCAGGCACCTGCTGATGCTTTCCCTCCCACAAGACCCCCCCCCACCAGGCCAGCTCTTCCTTTCCACATTCTCTGCAAGAACCGACCCCCTCCTTACTCCAGATCTCCAGAAGTTTGAGATGAGCCTCTGTGTTTGGGTGCAACCTGCAGGTGAGGTGCCCAACAGTTTTTTAGGAGAACTTGCTAAGCTTAAGTTGCAGCAGATCCCTCAGCCAGCAGTTCACGAGGTCCTCAACAGCCACACCAAAAAGCAGGCTCAGGTCTCACTAGATAGGAACACACACACACACCCCACAGGTTTTAAGGTGCACTCACCCCAAAGGCAGAGAGTAGGAAGCATCAGCAGGACCAACCCCAAATCCATGGTAGGCTGAGATGATCTCCAGCTTCTGTCTCCCCACTGAAAGCAACCTCAGGGCGGGATCCTAGCCTCCAATTGCCCACTTTCTCCCCCGCATCCCCAGCCCAGAAGACCACCCCGATCCTTGTGTGGTCAGGGATGCGAAAACCATGCCCGCTTGCTCTAACAGGCTGGACAAAGTCACTGTCCACTCAGCCCTACCGGAAGAAAAAAACGGTCTGGATCACATGGACTGGAGGGAGCAAGAGGGAGTCTTTTCCGCTCAGCATGGCATGGGAACATCCTACTTGTAGAACTCATGAATCCCACATTTCCAAAAACAAATTAATTAATTAATTGGGGAAAAAAATATGTGTGCTTTTCTCAATGGTCTGAGAAAAGCAGAGAAAAAGCGAGCTTTTCAACATTTCAAGATAGTAATAGTAATAGTAGTACAGTTGGAAGGGACCTTGGAGGTCATCTAGTCCAAGCCCCTGCTCAGGCAGGAAACCCTACACCATTTCAGACAAATGGCTGTCCAGTCGGTCCAGATGATGAAGTACATGGGTGCAAAATGTTTTATAATTGGCGCATCTTTGGATAGTTTATTGGAAGCAAAATGTAAACTCAGGGGAGCAAAATTCCAGCGTTTCTAATTCCAAGCTGGAAATATTTTGTCTATCCTTCCCACTGGCTATCCTTCTTTAGGCTAGCCGCAACAATGCTGATAGATAGATAGATAGATAGATAGATAGATAGATAGATAGATAGATAGATAGATAGATAGATAGATAGATAGATAGATAGATAGATAGATATAAGCAATTCTGGCTAAATTTTTTTGGATGAGATATCTTGTGGTCACCTAGGCCAGTGGTTCTTAACCTGGGCGATATTGCCCCCCAGGGGGCGATTTTGTTTTTCAAGGGGGCAATGGAACGAAAAGGGGGCGATATGGGGGCGATGGAGCGAGACATTTTGGGGACACTTTTGAGATTTTTTTCGTACAGTGAATGGCTGTATATCTGTCGTACAAAAACATCAGATCGCTCGCTCTTAGTGGATTGAATTGTGTTTTCAAATGTTCCTCCCGCTAGCTTCAGTACAGAACGCCGTACATGTGTGAAGACGCATCGCTTAGCTTCATGCGGGTTGCGCAGCAGCCTCTACCCATACAGTGGCGCGCCATTAGCCAGAATATGGGAGATATGGGAAAAAAGACTGGAAATAAATGATTGGCATCGATACGTCCTGATGACAATTTTAAAGAAAACAGAAAAAGGGTTTGCATAAATTGAAGAATTATTTCCTACGTTGTGATGGAGAGGTGATGTTGGGGGAGGGGGGGCGATGACAACTTCCTCATTGGCTCAAGGAGGCGATTCATTCAAAAAGGAGAAGAACCACTGACCTAGGCAATGTAATCCAGCATCAAAGGGAGAACGTCTAGGTGAAATCCACTCCAGATTTTCCAGTGCTCAAAAGGAAACTAACAGGGATTGATTTGCGTGTCTGTGTGTGTGTGTGTGTGTGTGTGTGTGTGTGTGTGTGTTTGTGTGTGGTTGTGTGTGTGTGTGTATACACAGAAGCAGTGGGGGAAGACTGATGGACAAGAGAGGGAAAATAAAATCCCAAAGAGTGACAAAGCCGAGATGTCCCATCCAGACCTCAGCAAAGCTTCAGAGATATAGATGGTCCTTGTTCTCTCCTCTTTCTGGTGGACCCCAAGAAGCATTCGCCTGCTCATTTTTCTCCCAGCTTGGGGACTTCTATCTCCAGGCTAAATTTAGTGCCAGCTTCTGTAAACCCACTCAAACCGATTGACGTGTCTTTACCTCGCAACCCCAGCGAGCCACATCTTGCAAAAACTGTGGACCGTTAGAACGTTAAGTCTACTTGGAGAATCCAACAGCATTGGCTTCAAACAAGGGCCTGGCTGGGATGCTACAGCTGTCTTTTAGGTTCTCTGATTCTTCTTTTAGTTGATTTTTAAAAAAAAACATTGAAAAAAACCTTCCCATCCCTGAAAGAGGGAACTCCATTCACCCGATTCGGGCTTAGGATTTACGCTCCTGTAGGCTGAACTACATTGGGAAAAAAAAAATGCAGGAACTATATTGAAAAAAAACGCACGGTGGAATGGCACCATGGACAACGTGCAGGCAGGCGTATTGAGGTAGGGGCAGAAGGGGGGGTTGAAGGGAGCAATTTCCTTTTGATGCTTCAGACTTTTCCTTCTGGCATTTCCAGAGACCCCGTCTGGCACCTGATGCCCTGAGCAGATTGGAAAGCAGAAAGTTGGAAGACGCAGATAAAGGGGATGAGATAACCGTGGAGGGGGTCTCAAAGCTCATCCGAGGGCGAAACAGACCTTTGTATCTATCACTCCATACAGGTAAGCTGCCTTTATAGTGTTAGCTCTTCCAGCAGGCTCAAACATTCCTTGTTTGTTGCAGAAAAGCCATGATCCCTACTTCTGGGATAGATTCCCAGAGACGGATAGTCTTTAACATGACAACTTTTAGCTACCTGCAACGGGCTGGGCTGTTTTCCTGGCTTTGGACTTTGAGAGTTGGTTAAAGACGAGCAAATAAGTAAAGCTGCTTTGGAGGACTCTAGAAAAATATCTTTTTTTAATCATTGACCCACTCATTCAGGGAAAAAAAACCTCCACTCATTTATTTGTTTATTAGGAAATTTATTTGCCCCCCCCCCTCCAGCCAAGCGTAGCCAACGACTTACAGCCCAAACTTTCCGTTGCTAAGCCAGACAGTTGTTGAGTGAATTTTGCTCCAGTTGATGATCTTTCTCTCCACCTTGGTTAAGTGAATTAAGTTAGGAATCAAGGTTGCAAAACAGGGATCACATGATCCCAGGATACTGCAGCCGTCGTAAATTCGAGCCAAGGGTCAGAATTTTGATCACGTGACCCTGGGGGTGCGGCAGCGATCATAAGCGTGAAAAATGGTCACCAGCACCGTGGTAATTTCAAACAGTCACTACGTGAATTGTTATAAGTCACTTAATTGCAGCCAAATCCCATTTGCATCCCAGTGATTTTGCGGCTCAAGATGACTCCAATACCCTAATCCCTAATTCACATTTTGACACCTGCGGATAGTCCTTGACTAATGTGCCCCCACTGGGAGCAGAAGCTCAGACCTTGAGTGGCCACTGTCCCGCCTCTCCCTTCCACGGTTCAGTGCCGTCACAAAGGAGCAGGGTTTTGTGCAAACAGAGGCACAGAATCAAAACCACAGGAAGTATTAGTACCGCTTTATAAAGCCTTAGTAAGGCCACACCTGGAATGCTGCAACCAGTTTTGGTCACCACATTACAAAAAAGATATTGAGACTTTGGGAAAAGTGCAGAGAAGAGCAACTAAGGTGATTAAAGGCCCGGAGACTAAAACATAGGAAGAACGGCTGCAGGATTTGGGTTTGGCTAGTCTAGAGAAAAGAAGGACTAGGGGGGACATGATAACAGTTTTCCAGTGTTTGAGGGGCTGCCACAAAGAAGAGGAGGGGGTCCATTTATTCTCCAAAGCACCAGAAGGCAGGGCAAGAAACAATGGATGGAAAATAATCAAGGAGAGAAGCAATCTAGAACTAAGGAGAAACTTCCTGACAGTGAGGACAATTAACCAGTGGAACAGAAGTTGCCTTCAGACCGGGATGAGAGGGAAGAAAGGAGAGGAGAGAGAAAAGAGTAAAGGAGGGGAGAAGGAAGTAGGAAGGTTGGAGGAGAAGAGGAGAAGGAAGGAAAGAGGAGAGGAAGAAGAGGGAAGTAGGGAAGAGGAGAAAAAAGGTAAAGAAGGAGTGTGGATGCAATGAAAGGGGAAATGGGCGAGCAACCCCCAAAGTCACATGTGTGTGTATTTATTTCATTTTATTAAAAGTATCTTATATGTGAATGTAAAAAGAATGGATGTTAACATCTGATAAATATCGCGGTATATGTATGGGGGAGAGTTTGGGAAAATAAAAAAATATTTAATAATAATAATAAAAAAGAAGAAGTTGCCTCCAGACGTTGTGGGTGCTCCATCACTGGAGGTTTGTAAGAAGAGACTGGACAGCCAATTGTCTCAAATTGTATAGGGTCTCCTGCCTGAGCAGGGGTTGGACTAGAAGACCTCCAAGGTCCCTTCCAGCTTTCTTCTGACTGATTGATTGACGCCCACTGTGGTGGTCACCGTCTTGCCTTTTTGTATTGGTTCATGGTTTGCCTATTTATTAAAACCGGGCTGTGGGGGGTGGGTAGATTTCCGTTAAAGATGGAAAAGAGAGAGGAAGAGAAGATGGCTGGGCTTGGGGGACAGTTCGCTGTTTCGCAGCCGCTTCCCAAGTGCTGAAACGAACGAGTCGAGTCTTGCGCAGGTCAAGCCATCTGCTCTCCTTCTTAGAGCATTAACGGCCAGGTTGCTTTAATCCTGCGGCCCAGCCAAGGCTGACTTTTCAGATGGGGGGTGGGGAGAGTAAAGGGGGCTACTGGCACTCTCCCCACCTGCTAGTCAGCCCCCCCCAGAGCCCCATATGGTGAATTAACCAGCTTAGTCCAATTAAAGCACCTCAGGGCAAGACATTCAGGGCTCAGATGGGCTGCCCTCGGCTGCACGTGCAGTGTGGGTGCTGTGTATGTGCAAAGCTGAGTCCTCCACGCTGAAGTGTTTCTGCACAGGTCATGCTTTGTACCACCTCCACGTCATAAGTTAGAGACACGAGGGCAGAGCTATTCCCTGGGGCTACCGTGGTGGCACAGTGGTTGGAATGCACTATTGCAGGCTAATTCTGCCGACTGCCAGCAGTTTGATCCTGACTGGCTCAAGGTTGACTCAGCCTTCCATTCTTCCGAGGTCGGTAAAACGAGGACCCAGATTGTTGGGGACAACAGGATGACTCTGTAAACTGCTTAGAGAGGGCTGTAAAGCACTGTGAAGCGGTATATAAGTCAGTGCTATTGCTATCTATCTACCTATCTGTCTATCTATCTATCTATCATCTATCATTTATCTATCATCTATCTATCTATCAATCAATCTATCATCTATCATCTATCTATCATCTATCTTTCTATCTATCTATCTATCTATCTATCTATCTATCTATCTATCTATCTATCTATCTATCTATCATCCATCCGTCTGTCTGTCTGTCTATCTATTATCTATCTATCATCTATCTATCTATCTCAGCGGTTCTCAACCTATGGGTCGCGACCCCATTTGGGGTCGATCGACCATTTTTCGGGGGTCGCCAAAGGTGGCGATCCACCATTTTTCGCGGCGCGTGCATGCGCGCCGCGCATGGGAGCGGCGCCGTGCATGCGCATCGTGCGTGGGGGGCGTTGCGCATGCACGCCACGCATGGGGGCGCCGCCGCACATGCGCGCCGCGCATGGGGCCCCCGCCACCATGCACGCGGCGCCACGCATGCGCAGAACGTTTGTGTGACGGGGGTCGCCGTCACACAAACGTTGAGAAGCACTGATCTATCTATCTATCTATCTATCTATCTATCTATCTATCTATCTATCTATCATCCGTCTGTCTGTCTGTCTGTCTGCCTATCTATCTATCTATCTATCTATCTATCTGCTGTGGTGGCACAGTGGTTAGAATGCAGTATTGCAGGCTAACTCTGCCGAGTGCCAGGAGTTCGATCCGGACCAGTTCAAGGTTGACTCAGCCTTCCATCCTTCCAAGGTCGGTAAAATGAGGACCCAGATTGTTGGGAGCAACAGGATGACTCTGTAAACCGCTTAGAGAGGGCTCTAAAGCACTATGAAGCGGTATATAAGTCTAAGGGCTAGTGCTAAGTGCAATTACCCAGCTTTCTTTCCTTAGTCTTCTCTGGTGAACTTTTATTTATTCATTTTATTCCTTCAAACTCTTTCATTTTGATATTATCCCGATTGGAGAATTGGATTTAGACCTACTAGTCTACGGAGATTCTCCATCATCCAGGTGAGGGTTGTCCCAAAGGTGCTTTTTCAAAAGGCAACTGGACTTTCTTGTTTTTCTTTGAAGATGTTTCACTTCTCCCAGAAGCTTCTTCAGCTCTGACTGGATGGTGGAGAATTGAAGGATTTATACTCCTTGCAGACAGCTAGTTATTTGCCTCCTTTTAGAGAGTCATTGAGGCCACTTAGAGGTTTATCAGTGTCCACAGGGTCACCTGAGTGGTGCAAATGGATGTGGAGCCTTCTTGGAGCTGCTGAAAGGACCGTGTTGTAGACTGGAGATGGATGGTGTTGTGTCTCTCGCCCTCTGTTGAGAGAGGGCTGTTGAAAAAGCACCTCTGGGATTTAGACCTACTGTAAACCAATAGATGTGTATGGAGATTCTCAGTCATCCAGGTCATCGTAAGTCCAGTTATCTCGTGAAAAAGCAGCCTTGTCCACCAATAGCTTTATTTTATAAACAGATGGACTGCCATTTGTCCGAAATGGTGTAGGGTCTCCTGTTTGGGCAGGGGGTGGGACTAGATGACCTCCAAGGTCCCTTCCAACTTTATTATTATTATTATTATTATTATTATTATTATTATTATTAATCATCGCACAGTCAGCCAAATGTTAAGACTGAATTTGGCATTTTCTCTACCTATCGAGTCATGTCATGTCATGTCATGTCATGCCACTGCTTGTAGTCAGTCTGTGCAATCTTCTTGCAACAGCTCACCAGGTGGTCCACTGTTTCTTCAGCTTCTTTGCATAGGTGGCACTTACTGCCTGTTGCTGTCTTCTCAATTTTGACTTTATATGCATTTGTCCTTAAGGCTTGGTCTTGTGCAGCCAGAATTAGTCCCTCGGTCTCTTTCTTCAATTTTCCTGCTCTTAGCCATTGTCAGGTCTTGTTATTATCTGCTTTCCCAGCTATTTTTTTAATGTACTGGCCATGTAGTGCTTTGTCTTCCTATGCCTCTATTCTGTTCTTCATTTGGTCTTTCTTGTAGGGCAGTTTGGTCTCTCCAGTAGTCAGTAAGCCTTCCTGATATACTAATTTCAGTGCATCTTCATCATCATCGTTGTTGTTGTTGTTATTATTATTATTATTATTATTATTATTATTATTATTATTAATGCTTGAGGTTCCACGCCTTATTTTAGTGTTCAGCCAGCAGAGGGCAGCAGACCGTCATGCATCAGCCACGATCCCCCTTATCAGGTGCTCCAGCAAATTCTAGGTAGGATGTAGCAACCTGGGAACTTCTGGAGTTCTTTCTATTAAATTCCCAAGGCACTTAACGAGAGGCACCTGTTCTTACCTGCCTCAGCTGCAGCTCCAACGTTTTCACGTTTCATTAGGGGACTGGAGGCTAAAACACATGAGGAACGGTTGCTGGAATTGGGTCAGTCTAGTTTAACGAAGAGAAGGACGAGGGGGGACATGATAGCGGTCTTCCAGTATCTCAGGGGCTGCCCCAAAGAAGAGGGAGTCAAGCTATTCTCCAAAGCGCCTGAAGGCAGGACAAGAAGCAACGGATGGAAACTCGTCAAGGAGAGAAGCAACCTGGAACTAAGGAGAAATTTCCTGACAGTGAGAACAATTAACCTGTGGAACAACCTGCCTCCAGAAGCGGTGAAGGCTCCAACACTGGAAGTTTTTAAGAAGAGACTGGACAGCCAGTCTGATTCCACTGGTTAATTGTTCTCACTGTCAGGAAATTTCTCCTTAATTCTAGGCTGCTTCTCTGCTTGATGAGTTTCCATCCGTTGCTTAGCGTAGGGTCTCCTACATGATCAGGGGGCTGGACTAGAAGACCTCCAAGGTCCCTTCCAGCTCTATTTTGATTGATTGATTGAACTGGCAGGTCTTTGGTCCCCCTTTCAGGGTGGCCATTTGATCATTGCAATGGGGTCACGACTTTTTGCTCACCCAGTTTTGATGAGTCTTGCCCTAAGACTCCCCATCGTGACTCCTTCTCCTGGATTGGCACAAACATCCAATTGTGTCAAGCTGCTCCACTTCTCACAGTTTGAAAGGAACCAAAGCCGCGGTTGTCATCCCCCCCCCATGGCCAATTATGAATAGCTCTTTGACAACTAATCAGAGGGCTGCTGAAAAATGGCCTCCGTCCGTTCTCAGACTGAAAATATGGGCTCGGGCGCCTAACGCAGAATTAAATTACCACTAGGAGCAATCCGCTCTCCCGTGAAAATCAGTGTAATCCACCCAAGAATGCCAACGGTAGCTGTCTTTGGAATTAAAGAAGCAAGGACCAAACCTGGAACTGACTTATTTGATGGATTACATGCCATCGAGTTAGCGGCCACGTAGATTTTTCTCCAGGACAATCTGTCCCTAACCTGGTCTTTCAGATCTTAGTAGAAATTCATTCGTCATCCCACCTTCTTTTTCTGAGCTCAAAGCAGGATAAATATCATTTTTTTTTCCTCCACGATAACAAGCCTGCGAAGTAAGTTGGATGAAGAGCCCAGAAATAATCAGTGAATTCTACGGACAAAGGTGGACTTGACCAAGGCTGATAGGACAAACGAGGAGATTAGTTCAGGAAGACCTTTTTTTCTCCACGTGACATGTGGCTCTGAGTTAGATATGGCCAGGTTTGATCTTTGGAGGTATCATCACCAACCAAAGGAGGTTCTGAAAGATATTGGATAGATTTCCAGTTCTGATGTGCAGCAGGCAGGTCTTTCCGTGTTGACTTGGTTAAAAATGGCTTTGGCCACGCCAAAGTCATTCGTTTTTTTTAATCGGCAAGTGCAATGAATTCTCCTTTTGGTATATTGAGTAGAGAAATGTCCGAGCCAAGGATGAACTTGAGAAGTAGAAATAGGTCAGCAGAAGAGCAAGAGAAGAAATTCTCCATGGCCAGGATAAGAATCCCTCAATGGAATGGAATGGAATAGAAATAAAATACAGAATAGAATAGAATAGAATAGAATAGAATAGAATAGAATAGAATAGAATAGAATAGAATAGAATAGAATAGAATAGATGATAGAGAATAGAATAGAATTAAGGAATAGAATAGAATAGAATAGAATAGAATAGAATAGAATAGAATAGAATAGAATAGAATAGAATAGAATAGAATAGAATAGAATAGAATAGATGATAGAGAATAGAATAGAATAGAATAGAATAGAATAGAATAGAATAGAGAATAGATGATAGAGACTAGAATAGAATAGAGAATAGATGATAGAGAATAGAATAGAATAGAATTAAGGAATAGAATAGAATGGAATGGAATGGAATGGAATAGAAATAAAATACAGAATAGAATAGAATAGAATAGAATAGAATAGAATAGAATAGAATAGAATAGAATAGAATAGAATAGAATAGAATAGAATAGAATAGAATAGAATAGAATAGAATAGAAAGGGACCTTGGAGGTCTTCTAGTCCTGCTCAAGCAGGAGAACCTAAACCATCTCAGACAAGTGACTTAGCCTCTTTTTAAAAAATCTCCAATAATCGAGCGCCCACGATTTATGGAGGCAAGCTGTTCCACTGGTTAATTGTCCTCATGGTTATTCAGTTTCTCCTTAATTCCAGGTTGCTTCTCTCTTTGATCAATTCCCGACCATTGTTCCTTATCTTTCCCTCTGGTGCTTTGGAGAATAATTTGACCCTCTCTTCTTTGTTGCAGTCCCCCAGATACTGGAATACTGCTATCATGTCTCCCCTACTTCTTCTTTTCTTTAGACTATCCAAGCCCAAGTCCTGCAGTTGCTCTTCTCTGAATTTTTTCCCCCCAAACTCTCAACATCTTTCTTGTGATAGGGTGACCAAAATTGGTTGAATTAATCTGAATCAAATGAATCAGATCTTGGCACATCGTGGAATCATAGCATTGGGCGCCTTCCTGCCCACCCCTGGGACAACATTTGAAGAGGAATGTGCCCCCATCTAAAGTGGAAGAGTCTACAGACCAGAACCGCCTGTCAGGCTGTTGTTAATGACAGAGTCCCAGTTACAAAGTGTAGTGTTTAATAAATGATACGGTGAAAGGCCGAATGGATGTCTGATTGCGTAGTTGTAGATCGTGTCGGCCTTCTTCTTTTTTTTTTTTTTTTGATTGTTATCCAAATGCTGAATTATGCATAAAGAGAGCCTGATCAAGAATCCGAGCGGCCTCCTTGACACGAGGCACAGTAAATTAGCTCACAGAGATGATTTGCCCAGATTTATTTATTTACTGAGTTTAGAAGAACAGGGGAAGCCATTGATCAGAGGAGGCAACAAGTTTGGCAGTTGTGGGTTAAGTGTTAAGTAGTTCGTGCTCAGTTCAGAGCATCCTGGAATGGAGAGACCTATTTCTGTGCACAGATTTGTCACTTTTTCACACTTGTTTCAGGCAACTGACTGGGTGCCAGCTTCTCTCTCTCCCTCTCTCCCCCTCTCCCTCTCCTTTTTTCTCTCTCTTTCTCTTTCTCTCTCCCCCTCCTCCTCTCCCTCTTTCTCTCTCCCTTTCTTTTTTTCTCTCTCTTCTCTCCCTCTCCATCTCTCCCTCTCTTTCTCTCTCTCCCTCTTTCTCTCTCATCTCCTCTCCCTCTCACCCTGTCCCTGTCCCTGTCCCTCTTTCTCTTTCTCTCTCTTTCTCCCTCTCTCCCCCTCTCCCTCTCTTTCTCTCTCTCCCTCTCCCTCTTTTTCTCTCGGTCTCCTCTCCCTCTCACCCTGTCCCTGTCCCTCTTTCTCTCTCTTTCTCTCTCTCCCTCTCTTTTTCTTTCTCTCTTTCTCTCTCCTCTCCCTCTCTCCCTCCCTCTCTCTCTCTCGCCCCCTCTCTCTTTCTCTCTCTCCTCTCTTTTGTCTCCCTCTCTCGCCCCCTCTCCCTCCCTCCCTCTCTCCGTCTCTCTCCTCCCCTTCTCTCTCTCTCTCTCTCCAAGGTATAAGTGCAATCTAAGATTGAGAATAGCTTATTCTTTGGCATGCTCTAAATAGGTTTTTGTTTGAGGAGTGCCTTGGCAAAGTCAACGGTGCAGGCAGAACCAAAGTCAGCACTACACCATCAAGAGTAAAAATGGGCCAGTATCAGGTGCCGAGAGGGTTCCTCATCAGACTGGCCACAGGATAACAAAGTTGGAAGGGACCTTGGAGGTCTTCTAGTCCAGCCCCCTGCTCAAGCAGGAGACTTGGAGAAGCAGAACCAGAACCAAAATAGAGCAGGAAGGGACCTTGGAGGTCTTCTAGTCCAGCCCCCTGCTCAAGCAGGAGACTTGGAGAAGCAGAACCAGAACCAAAATAGAGCAGGAAGGGAGCTTGGAGGTCTTCTAGTCCAGCCCCCTGCTCAAGCAGGAGACCCTATATCATTTCAGACAAGTGGCTGTCCAGTCTCTTCTTACAATCCTCCAGTGATGGAGCACCCACAACGTCTGGAGGCAACTTCTGTTCCACTGATTAATTGTCTTCACTGTCAGGAAGTTTCTCCTTAATTCCAGCTTGCTTCTCTCCTTGATGAGTTTCCCTCCGTTGTTCCTTGCCCTTCCTTCTGATGCTTTGGAAAATAAAATGATCCCCTTTTCAAATCCTGGAAGATTGCTGGAATTAAGGAGAAACTTCCTAACAGGGAGGACAATGTGGCAGGGTAAAAAGCAGGTCTCCTGAAAGAAGACTACCCTTCGCAGAACCAATGATAAGCCGCCTGGGAAAGCCCAGGGAAATCATCAAAACAATTAAAAAAACGAAAATTAGAATATTTCGGACGTGTGATGCGACACCCAGAAAAATACGGCACACTCCACTGAATCCTCCAAGGAAAGATCGAAGGCCAACAAAGTCCAGGCAGAAGAAGAACATCGTGGCTTCAAAATCTAAGGGATTGGTTTGAACAAAACTCAGCAGCACTTTTTCGGGCAGCTGTTGATAAAAACAGGATCGCCAACATGATCGCCAACGTCCGATAACGGATATGGCAGAAGAAGAAGAAGAAGAAGAAGAAGAAGAAGAAGAAGAAGAAGAAGAAGGAGAAGGAGAAGGAGAAGGAGAAGGAGAAGGGGAAGGGGAAGGGGAAGGGGAAGGGGAAGGGGAAGGGGAAGGGGAAGAGGAGGAGGAGGAGGAGGAGGAAGAAGAAGAAGAAGAAGAAGAAGAAGAAGAAGAAGAAGAAGAAGAAGAAGAAGAAGAAGAAGAAGAACAACAACAACAACAACAACAACAACAACAACAACAACAACAACAACCAACTAAATCCATCCAGTGTTTGGTTTCATGCCATCAAACTGGACCCTACAGTGACCCTTCCTGTTGATGTTGAGACTTTGGACAAAGTGCAGAGAAGAGCAACTAAGATGATTAAAGGCCTGGAGACTAAAACATACGAAGAACGGCTGCGGGACTTGGGTTTGGCCAGTCTACAGAAAAGAAGGACTAGGGGGGGGGGAACGTGATAGCGGTCTTCCAATATTTGAGAGGAGACTTCAACCCCCAGCATTTGGGAACGTGCTACAGGTTGGGACAGGCTGGAGGGCAAATGCTGTAGCTTGACAAATAATTGAGCTGCCTAAAAGTCTTCCTAGCTTTGCCGAGCTTCAATTATTCATGGCTCTTGCATTATACATTGATGGGGGCAACTCTGGAGGCGAGACGGAGTCTCTGTAATAAGGTGGCTTGACTGACGGCAGGCAGTGGAAGGGCCCCGGTTTGAGAATCAATTCCGAATCAGAATCAGAGTAGAGCTGGAAGGGACCTTGGAGGTCTTCTAGTCCAGCCCCCTGCTCAGGCAGGAGACTCTATACAAGGGGTAGGCAACCTTGGCTCTTTTATGACTCGTGGACTTCAACTCCCAGAACTCCTGAGTCACCTTGGTTGGCTCAGGAATTCTGGGAGTTGAAGTCCACGAGTCATAAAAGAGCCAAGGTTGCCTACCCCTGCGGCCTATACCCTTTCAGACAAGCGGCTGCCCTTTTTAAAAACCTGCAGTGATGGAGCGCCCACAATTTCTGGAGGCAAGCTGTTCTACTGGTTAATTGTCCTCACTGTCAGGAAGTTTCTCCTTAATTCCAGGTTGCTTCTCTCCCTGGTTAGTTTCCATCCATTGTTTCTTTGTCTTGCTTTCTGGTGCTTTGGAAAATCAGTTGACCCCCCTCCTTTTCTTTGTCGCAGCCCCTCAAATACTGGAAGACTGCTGTCCCCCTCCACTAGTCCTTCTTTTCTCTAGATTGGCCATTCCCAAATCCTGCAACCGTTTGAATCGCCAGGCTTTTAATCATGTTAGTTGCCCTTCTTTGCACTTTTTTCCCCCAAACTCTCAACAACTTTTTTGTGGCAATCTTGTTTCCATCCTTGTTTCCTTGCTCAAGGTGAGTCTAGAACACTTACAGAATAGTCCTTGACTTTCTATTCTATTCTATTCTATTCTATTCTATTCTATTCTATTCTATTCTATTCTATTCTTCATTATTCTATTCTTCATTATTCTATTCTATTCTATTCTTTATTATTCTATTCTATTCTTCATTATTCTATTCTATTCTATTCTATTCTATTCTATTCTATTCTATTCTATTCTATTCTATTCTATTCTTTATTATTCTATTCTATTCTTCATTATTCTATTCTATTCTATTCTATTCTATTCTTCATTATTCTATTCTATTCTATTCTATTCTATTCTATTCTTCATTATTCTATTCTATTCTATTCTATTCTATTCTATTCTATTCTATTCTATTCTATTCTATTCTATTCTATTCTATTCCTTCCAACTTCTATTCTATTCTATTCTATTCTATTCTATTCTATTCTATTCTATTCTTCTGTATTTCTATTCTATTCATTCTAATTCTATTCTATTCCTATTCCATTCTAGTAACCCGGTCGCTAATTGAATCGCTGCTTCCCCATTGATTTTGCTTGTCAGAAGGTCGCAAAAGGACATCACATGACCCCGGGATGCTGCAAACCGCCAAAAATGTGAGTCAGTTGCCAAGCAACCGAATGTAAATCACGTGACCCTGGGGACGTCGCAAGGGTTGTAAGCGTGAAAGTTTGATCTTAAGTCACTTTTTTTTTTAGTGCCGTTGTAACTTTGGACGGTCACGAAATGAACTAACTGCACTTGCAATTCCAAGCAAGCCACTGACGGCCGTGCCCTAACCACGTGTTATTATTGGAGTGTGCGTCACACAGGTTTTCCAGCTTTGCAATTCGTTTCACCCCGCAGGGTTGAGTTGCCACCCATGCGAAGTGTTTGCTCAGCAAGCACTCGGTCTCCGCGGGTGTGGGTTTGTGTGGGTGTGCGTGGAAGTGTTTTCAGGCAGCACCCGGTACCATAATAAGTTAGACCTTCATCTGCTCACACGCCCTGTCCCTGTCCCCACAGACCCATCTTCAAAGGCTTCCAGATAATCCCTGGGATTTTTAGCTCGCCAAGGAGGAATCTCTCTCGTCTATCATGGGTGTGTTTGTAGGAAAGACATCAAAGATCGCAACAGATGGTCCCCGTTCAGCAGAGATGAATGTTCTGTCTGCAGCTCCCTCTTCATTCCTTCTCTCTTGATGTCAAATCAGCTGGAGACCCAGAGGGACGCTTCTGAGGGATCTCCAGCCTAAATTGGGCAGTCACAAAACCACAACAGCCTTGAAGAGGATGCTCTGATGACTGAGCAAGGTGACCCTTTGTGCTGTCCCTCAACAGTGGGTAATAGAACAGTGGGATCTATTAATATTCCCCAGCACTTCCCTTCACCAAAAAAACCAGAACTGTCCCAATTAAGTCCAGCCATAAGCAGACCAAGGCTTAAATGTCTACAGAGATTCTCCGTCATCCAGGCCATGGTTGACCCAAAGGTGCTTTTTTCACGAGGCAAATGGACTTTCTTTGTTCTTCCTTGAGGACATCTTTCTCCTCATCTAAGAAGCTTCTTCAGCTCTGACTGGATGGTGAGGAATGGAAGGATTTATACTCCTTGCGGACCGCTGGTCATTTGCCTTCTTTTAGAGAGTCGTTGAGGCCACCTGGAGGTTTGTCTGTGTCCTTAGGATCACCTGAGTGGTGCAAATGGATGGGGAGCCTTCTTGGAACTGCTGGAAGGACTGTGTGCTAGACTGGAGGTAGATGATATTGTGTCCCTCCCCCTCTGTTGAGAGACGGCTGTTCAATTTTGACCTAGATGGCCTCTTTGACCCCTCTTTCAAACCAGTGGTCCTCTCTGTCCAAAATGTGGAAAGACCCTGAGGACACAGATAAACCTCCAGGTGGCCTCAAGGACCCTCTAAAACAGTGGTTCTCAACCTTTTTAATGCCATGACCCCAACCGGTCGTAAGTCGAGGACTACTCAACTGGCAGGCTCAGCAGGGCAGAGACAGCCTGGACAATTCCTATTGGCTTTTCAAAGCCAATAGAATTAGACTCTATTCAAGAGAGTCTATTCTATTGGCTTTCAAAAGCCAATAGAATAAAAGGGAGTAGCACAGCTAAGGAAAAGGGGGAAAAATGGCGGACTGCGTTATTTGGCGACCCCCATGAAATGGTCGTTCGACCCCAAATGGGGTCCCCACCCACAGGTTGAGAACCACTGGCCTAAAAAGAGGCAGATGACCAGCTCTCTGCGAGGAGTATAAATCTTTCCATTTCCTCACCATCCAGTCAGAGCTGAAGAAGCTTCTTGGGTGAGAAGCAAAACATCTTCAAAGGAAAACAAGGAAGTCCACTGGCCTCTTGGAAAAAGCACCTCTAGGATAGGCCAATGTGAATCCACAGAGCAATGGCCAGGGAGTCCACCTGAAAATTTCCCAAACTAGATAAACCCACCAGGCCAGATTAAAGCCACAATACAAGAGAGTGGACGAGGCAAGACAAGTCCAGAGTTCACAAGGCACAATCCAAAGACACGGCATCAATCAAAAGCAATACGGGGATTACAGCAACCAGGAAACACGCAGCTTGGAAATGAACACATTGTTCCAAGCGTCGTCTCCATCTCTCTGCTGCGCTAAAGAGCCAGCTTCTGGTGCAGCCCATCAAGAACGACGAGGTGGCCTCCTCGTGAGTAATCTGGCTGACCTCTGCTGCTCCTACCTTTTCTCTGCCCTACGTGTTCTCGGATCAGGTGCGGAAGGCAGTTCCTCTTCCTCATCACTGACCCGCTGCAGCTGCATGCTTTCCCCACCTGAAGCCTCAGGGCTGTCCTGCTGCAGCTGTGTTTGAGCCAAATGCCTCTTAGATGGCTGCTTGGAGCCATCGACCAACTCCCCTCCAGTTCCATGCCTGGAACTGATTCATTCTCCTCCGAGCTGACATCTGGAGAGGCATGTGGGGAAGCATCTGGAGGAGCCATCGCACCCTCTCTTTTTTGCAATATGTACCCCAACTCTCAGGAAGACTCTCGTTGTGCTCTTGAAGCAAAGCAGCCCACCCAAACTGGAGTTTCCAATTTAAAATATTGCAAAAGGATGTTCTGGGTCAATCCAGGAGTATCTTCGTTTCACAACTTCCAAGGGTTGGAAGTCTTCTAGTCCAGCCCATGCTCAAGCAGGAGAACCTATACCATCTCAGACAAGTGACTGTCTAGCCTCTTCTTAAAAACCTCCAGCGATGGAGCACCCACAATTTCTGGTGGCAAGTTGTTCCACTGGTTAATTGTCCTCACTGTCAGGAAGTTTCTCCTTAATCCCAGATTGCTTCTCTCCTTGATCAGTTTCCATCCGTTGTTTCTTGTCCTTCCCTCTGGTGCTCTGGTGAATCTTTAAATCTGTGTAGTTAGGAAAAGGACCGAGGTATTCCTATTTATCAAATGACTTTAATGAAAGATTAACATCGATTGCAGCGCCGTTTAGATGCAAGTCAATACGATCAAATATTCCATTAAAATTTCTCCTCACACGGGAGGCCTTGTCATAAGCCCTGGTTTTTTGAATCTGGATTTCTGAAACGTATTTCTAAAACAGAGTCTCCTAGACCCCCACCCCCCCCAAAGGAGAGATGTTGTGAGGATAAAGGAATCCTTTTCTTCTCCATTCATAATGACTTTCTTGATTTGGGGAATTGTGTTCATCTCATGAAAGTCATACATAACTGCGCTGCGGCCTTCCCCCCCCCCCAACACCGCACAGCTCTTGCGTAATGACTATTCTGTCCTTCCTGAACAGGAATGCAGAGCACAGAAAGTCACCATCTGGAGTATCCTTCTGAATTTCCAATTTTCTCCTTAAAGCTCCTACGAAGTTGGAACGGGGGGGGGAAGGCGCTGACTTCCTCCCCGTACGAATGGTTAGCCTGCTTGCAGAACAAAATGCAGCCTAATTTGCCTTTCCTTTCCATGGGAGAAGAGAATGCTCAATTTTTTTCCAACAAGGACCAAGAACCCCGCCAAGAGGAGATGTCTTTTATTCATTGAGGAAGGTTCAGAAGCAACTTTTGTTCAGCTCTTACCCTGATTCCCCTTGGAAGGGGGGGGGAGAATTTCGTTCATGCTGTGCTCTACCAGGTGAAGCAACGCCTGCTTACCAATGCAAAGGGTGACTTCCCTTCCAATTAATGTGCCTCCATCCTAAATAAATGCAGTCACTGAATCGTTCCCTATTTGTTGGGCATTTAGATTCTCCCACAATCTTCCCCCTATGTTAGATGAATGAGTCAGAGGCTTTGAGGAAGTCTATAATGAGATGCTGCTGGATGCATATTTGCAAGGATCATCAGGCTTGACATGAAAAAAAAAATAATGCATAGAATAGAATAGAATGGAATGGAATGGAATGGAATAGAAATATAGAATAGAATAGAAATGTAGAATAAAATAGAAATATAGAATGAAATATTTAGAATAGAGTAGAGTAGAATAGAATAGATTAGAGAATAAAATTAGAATAGAATAGAAAATGAAATAATTAGAATAGAATAGAAATATAGAATAGAATAGAAATGTAGAATAAAATAGAAATATAGAACTAAATACTTAGAATAGAATAGAATAGAGAATAAAATTAGAATAGAATAGAAAATGAAATAATTAGAATAGAATAGAATAGAATAGAATAGAATAGAAAATTAGAATAGAGAATAAAATTAGAATAAAATAGAATAGAAAATGGCGCTGATCCTGGTGCTTCTGCTGAGCCCTGAAGAAGCACCAATCAGCTGGAGCCTGGCACTGATCCTGGCGCTTCCGCTGAGCCCTGACAGCCCTGCAGCTCCAGTCATCTCTCGCTCAGGCTTGTGTGGTGCTGCCACCGGTTCAGCTCATTCCTCTCTCCCGCTACCCCTTTTCTAGGATGGTTGCGTACCCCCTGCCAGGTGCCAACGTACCACAGGTGGTACTCGTACCACTGGTTGAAAAGCCCTGACCTAGAACTAAGGAGGAATTTCCTGACAGTTAGAACAATTAACCAGTGGAACAACCTGCCTCCAGAAGTTGTGGGTGCTCCAACACTGGAGGTTTTGAAGAAGAGATCGAACAACCGTTTGTCTGAAATGGGATAGGGTTTCCCGCCAGAGCAGGGGGTTGGACTAGCTGACCTCCAAGGACCCTTCCAACTCTGTTATTCTGATCTTTCTGGTGGTGCACACGGCTCTCGCGCAATTTTTGATGACTGCGAAAATGGTATTCACTGAAGGTCAGAAGCTGCTGGAGAAATCTGGAGGAATTTGCTGTGATCTACAGTGCTACTTCTGGACGTGGGGAAGGAAGGGAATGTAATATTGCTATTCCCATCAATCAACATTCCTCTGTTACTGGTTTTGGACTTGCAATAAAAGAGACTCTCCCATTCCCTTCCTAATCCAAACCCAGAGAAGAGAATGGAAACATCTTCTTCCAATTAAATGCTGCTTAGGGTTTTGGCCTTACTCTAAAGAGTAGTCATCTTGACCAGTGAATGAAAATTGCTTGGCTTCCATGAAGGCTGGTTAAGATTAATTATTTCTTTTCCCCTTTTCTCTTCTGCAAAATTCTCGGTCTTGCAAAGGAGAAGGGCCCTGTGAATCTTCTTTAAACCGCTTTTTATTAAAGTACTTAGCTACACAACTGGAAAAGACAGGCTACTCCCAAAGAGGTTAGGAATGTTTTAACTAGTCCTAGCACTGGAAGACAATAAATCAGGTTCCTGAGTCTTCGTTTCAGGCGAAGGATCTAAACTGAAGTGGAGCAAAAAATGATTGAAGGAAGAGGGGGTGAATTGAATCCCAGCCTTGCTTGGCAGCTTTATTATACCTTTTGCGTTTGGGGACCTTGTATGGTGAAAAAAATAATGTTCTACATTTAGGCAAGAAAAACCAAATGCACCCGTACAGTATAGGTGGTACTTGGCTCAATAGTAGTAACTGTGAGAGGGATCTCGGAGTCCTAGTAGACAATCACCTAAATAGGAGCCAGCCGTGTGCTGCAGCTGCCAAAAAAGCCAACACAGTGCTGGACTGCATGAACAGAGGGACAGAATCAAGATCACATGAAGTGTTGATACTTTATATTGCTTTGGTAAGGCCACACTTGGAATCCTGCATCCAGTTTTGGTCACCACGATGTAAAAAAGATGCTGAGACTCTAGAAAAAGTGCAGAGATGAGCAACAAGGATGATCAGGGGACTGGAGGCTAAAACATATAAGGAACGGTTGCTGGAATTGGGTATGTCTAGTTTAATGAAGAGAAGGACATGATAGGAGTCTTCCAATATCTCAGGGGCTGCCCCAAAGAAGAGGGAGTCAAGCTATTCTCCAAAGCACCTCAAGGCAGGACAAGAAGCAATGGATGGAGAGAAGAGAAGCAACCTGGAACTAAGGAGAAATTTCCTGACAGTTAGAACAATTAACAATTAACCTGTCTCCAGAAGTTGTGAATTCTCCAACACTGGAAGTTTTTAAAAAGAGACTGGACAACCATTTGTCTGAAATGGTTTCCTGCCTGAGTAGGGGGGTTGGACTGGAAGACCTCCAAGGTCCCTTCCAAGTCTGTTATTCTATTCTGTGGGGTATCAGGAGAGCAGACCTCAATTATTGTGTGGGCAGTAAAGGAGTGGGATGGCTTGACACCCGTGGGAAAAATGTAGAGATTCCAGCAGCAGACCTGGAACCTTTGGATTTTTGCCTGTGCATTTTTGTCAAATGCAGCAGCGCTGGCCAAGACAGGAAAGTTTTTTTCTTCTTCTTCTAAGCTCAGCAATTCTGCATTATTATTATTTTTCTTTTACTTACCTGGCCAATAAGGATCTTCCTTGATCAGGCCTGATCACATTAACGATGCAAGGCCAGCACAAAAACATGAGAGAAAAGCAAACCAAACCTTCACAAATCAATATTCAAATTACAGAGTGCTTTGTGTAGGGCTAGCCTGATTGCTGGTACCGAGAATCTCAGGCACGTGTATTACAAGCAGGTCGGTAGCCCTCTGAAAGGAAAAAAACAAAAGCAAAACTCCATTTCCCAAGGCGTTTACAATGACAACAAAAATAATAAAATTAGAGGAAAGGCAGACTCGATCTGAATAACCTCTTAATGTTCAGAGATTAGACTTTACCTTAGGGAAGGCAGATATATTTGGGGTTTTAAAAAGCATTTAAATCATTTCCTGTCCATAATTATGTACATTCACACCCCAATTCTCTTTCGACATTAAAAAGGAAAATCATATCCAAAAAAGAGGCAAAGAGGGATGAGACATAGAAAGGAGTTTAGAATCAGAATCAGAAAAGAGTTGGAAGGGTCCTTTGAGGTCTTCTAGTCGGCCCCCCTGCTCAAGCAGGAGAACCTATACCATCCCAGACAGATGGCTGTCCAGTCTCTTCTTAAAAACCCCCAGTGAAGAACTTTATTCTGGTGGCAAGCTGTTCCACTGGTTAATTGTTCTCACTTTTAGGAAGTTTCTCCTTAATTCCAGGTTGCTTCTCTCTTTGGTCAGTTTCCATCCGTTATTTCTTGTCCTGCCCTCTGGTGCTTTGGAAAATAGTTTGGCTCCTCCAATATTGGAATGTAGCAAAGGTAGCAGTTCAGCTACTTTGTCTTTTCCTATATATTTTGCAATTTAAGGAAGTTTGCAGACTTCTAATCCTTCAGACTCTGCCGTATGGATTGATGTCACCCAATACCCCGCTGATAATCTGCTCTTTGTTCCAGAAGTAGGACTTTAGACGTCTGGTCTCCAAATGTCCTCCAAGGGACGAGAGAAATAATTCAATCAATGTTTTTAGCCAACCGGGAGCCGTCTTGCTCACTCTGAGGTAATACAGTGCCGTTGAAGTGTTTTATGTATTAATCAAATTTCTATAGGACCCATTTCACGGAAAGCCACTCTGGGTGATGTACAGCGAGCCAATAAAATGCTAGAAATGTAAAACAGTCATTCTCTAAATATCATTATATAATAATAATAATAATTAAAATAGAATTAAAACTGCAAAAGGAAAAAGGAAAACACCCTTTTTGTTGAAATGAAGCAGGATGTTTTAAAAATAAGAGGTGAATTGCCCAAATACTCCATCATCATCATCATCATCATCATCTCCTCCTCCTCCTCCTCCTCCTTGCAAACTCTACTCCATTCAAGAATTGATGATGTTCCCTAGTTGGGTCATGAAATGTCTGCAAGAAAACAAGCAAGCTCAGAGAGCACCAAGGACTTCACAGTCCTCCTCCTCTTCCCTTGCAGATGTTTCATTACCAAACTAGGTGACATCATCAGAGTTAGCAGGGAGTGGGGTTTGTTCTCTCTACTAGCACTTACCATTCCTTTCCAACACTGATGATGTTCCCTAGTTGGGTCATGAAATGTCTGCAAGAAAATCACCCAGCTCAGAGAGCACCAAAGACCCCATAGTCGTTGTCTTCCTCCTCCTCCTCCTCCTCTTTGCAAACTCTACTCCATTCTAGCACTGATGATGTTCCCTAGTTGGGTCATGAAACGTCTGCAAGAAAACAAGCAAGCTCAGAGAGCACCAAGGACCCCATACTTCTCCTCCTCCTCCTTCTCCTCTTCCTCCTCTTTGCAAACTCTACTCCATTCTAGCACTCTAGCTATAAGTTAGTCTCTAAGGAGTGCTTCACTGAAGCTTACAAGAGATCCTCAATGTGAGTGGTCCTCATCGCTAATTAAAAGGATCTTTGCTAGAATGTATTTGCACAGGGAGGAGAACTCTGGAGGGTTTGACCCCCTAACAACAGTCGTGCTCGATCGTTTTAGTGGCACCAAAATGTAGGCCTTATATGTGCGATTTCTGGGATGGATGCACCTTTTCCAGCCTTCGTTTCTCCTCCACCTCTATCGGTGGGGTTTGCCTTCTTCTGTGGTTGCGTTAGGATTAATGACTCACGTGCAGAGCAAACCTGACAATAGAAAGGCCTGGCGCCCTCAGAAACACATTCCGTCCATGCGAAAATCTATATAATTTGACTTGTCTCCATCGATTGCACCCACCTTATGGTCAGTAGGCCAAAGGGCCACCGTTAAACCAGATCTCGGTTGGCTTTCTTGACATTGCTGAGAGGCAGGCTTCGTCCTCAGATCACTCACTTAGCAAACCACAAATCAAGATTTCACTTGTCCTCAAATCAGCCACTTAGCAAACCACAGCTCAAGATTTGGTCCCAGTCCTAGACCCCACTTCCCAGAGAGTACAACAAAGATCAAACTCCTCTTTGTCGGTGTGAAGAGGTTCACGATGGTTTCCTTAATGGAAGATTGCAGGAATAATAAGATTGCAGTCTTGGGAATCAATATCGCTGCATTCCCAGCTCAAGTGTCTCAGAAAACCATGATTCAAACTAGCATCGGTGGAGCAATGGTCACAGAACAGCCCGGGATCGGACAGTAGGACAAGCAGATAAAGAGAAGTCTTCTTGATGTTTCCTCAAAACCAGCTGACGAGATAGTGGGCAGTCCCTGGAAAAGCCCCAAAGATCTAGATCAGGGGTCTTCCAACTTGGCCCGTTTATGACTTGTGGACTTCAACTCCCAGAATTCCTCAGCCAGGCACTGGGAGTTGAAGTCCACAAGTCATAAAAAGGCCAAGTTTGAAGACCCCTGAACTGAATACTCTGCTCCAAATTTTATCGGAGGAAATGTCCTTCAACAGGTAGCATAACGATGCATTTTTCCCCGGTTTAGACTCTTAATTTTTGATTTTTATCTGTTTAAACCTTACAGGCAGTTGTTTATTTCACTTGGCTTTATCCAGTGTTTTATTACTTCTGCTGCCTACTGTGGATTTTTTTTTCAAAGTTTAACATTTGCCTCGATGGATTGGATCTTAGGTGATGTTTTATACTTGACGTATGTCTTTTCATGCAATGCCCCTCAGCTTCATGTGCCTCAGAAATCCCCACCATTGTAGGACAGTTAAACTTCAACTCCCAGAATCCCCTAATCCAGTGGTTCTCAACCTGTGGGTCGGGACTCCATTTGGGGTCAAACGACCATTTCACGGGGGTCACCAAACAACGCAGTCCACCATTTTTTCCCCCTTTTCCTTAGCTGTGCTACTCCCTTTTATTCTATTGACTTTTGAAAGCCAATAGAATAGACTTTCTTGAATAGAGTCTAATTCTATTGGCTTTCAAAAGCCAATAGGAATTATTCAGGCTGTCTCTGCCCTGCTGAGCCAGACAAAAGTCTCATTCTGCAAATGGTGCTGCACCAGTTGAGTAGTCCTCGACTTACGACCGGTTGAGTAATCCTCGACTTACGACCGGTTGGGGGTCGTAGCATTAAAAAGGTTGAGAACCACTGCCCTAGTCAGCACCCGGCTGAAGTCCACCGTCTTAAAGTTGCCCAGGTTGAAAAACACTCATGTCGCCCCGTCTATTCACACATGCTTGTGAATCTTGATCCAGCCGGGTTGGTTATTTGCCCTGGGTTGCTGAAATCTCTTTTAAACGAACAAGAAGGCAGTGTGGCAGTTACTTTTGAATTCTCTTTAAGAGTTTATTTACTCTGTAGCAATGCTGTCAATCTTCACGTCACCAAGTTGTTGACTTGATGTGTCAACCTTATCTCTCTGCCCAAATTCTGCAGAATAGTATCTCCTCGCAACACATTTGCAAGGGTGGGGAGAACTTTTCCTGTGAGACTCTCGAGAATGCCCTAGATTTACGAGAAACAAAAGTATTTCAAAAATAATGTTATTTTGCCCAGGTTGGGCTGTATTTTTGTTTTTTAATTGCAAGGAAGATTCAAGCCACGGAGAAGTTATTCCTGTGTATTATCCTTCGTCCCAATTTTGAAGACCTGAGATGAAATCTAATTCTTGATAAAAAAAGGGGGGGAGCAATTACATGATGCCCTTGAATTTGACGATCAGTCTTATATCTCAGTCCGAGAACCAGCTTTTTCGTATTTAAAACCCACCGCATGAATATTTAACCGGCAGCCTGGGCTAAAATAAGTCTTGCTTGGTTATTGTGCCAACTGACCACAATTTGCAGGGCAATACCGGTGCCATCTGCACGACGCGCAGAGGCTCTCGTCCCTAGCAGAAGTCTGGAGGGAAAAAAAATAAATCAATCAATAGGCCTTAAATAAGTAATCAGAGCAGCTCAAAACATTTCAGCCTTTAGAACTGAAGCGGGATGAATCACCGTAATAATTCTTTACCGAAAAGGTAGAGCGGAGAGCTGTGCCTTTTAAAATAAGTACAGCCTATTTTTCTTTGAATGATTTAGCGCTGATAGATTTGCAGTGAAAGGAGGTTGTTGGTTTTTTTTTTTAATTTAGAAAGAGCAGAATATTATGCAAAGCACGGTATTGACATGGTTGTATGAATGCACTCCTTGTTCTGGTTTTCAGCCACAGCAGCTCTTTCCTACGTGAGGGCATGGCCAGTTCCATTTATACCCAAATCACCTTTTTTAAAATGTTATTGATTTCAGCAGGACACTCTTTGAAAGGGGGGGGGGTCCCTTGTGGCATTTAAGGGCTCGTTCTGCATCCTATTAATTCCAGAATTCTATTAATTCCAGAATTCATGGTTAAGACCTGAAGGCAACGTTCAAAATCCCAAAAGAATTTAACTGAGCAGCTGAGTACTGATTTCAATGTATTTTGTTCTATAAAACTTACCCAAAGTCCATTCATGCATCACCAAAATTAAACCTTGGCATTATTTGCCTAAAATTAAATATCTGTCGGACTTGATAGGTGACACTTGATCTTCGATCAGCTGGATAAGCTTCCCTACCCGCCTCTTTAGGGCATCTGGTGGATATGTTAACTTCCTGATAGCCAGAATAACATCTAATGTATCATTCAAGTTTGAGGCTTCTTCAGTTCATCTTCCGCCCATTTTATGTGGGTCATTGACTCCCAAATGGAAAATAACTTATAAGACCCTGTAAGCATCATAATCTTCCAAACCAAGTTTTCCTAACTTTTAATAAGTGTTTAATGAGTTTTTACAAAGCTTGGACTGGACTACTACAAGATCTTCAAGACCCCTTCCAACTCTATTTGTTCTGTTCTTCCTTTCTCAGATAGTTGATCCAAAGGAAGGTTTTTACAAGCATTTTTAGCCAAGGGAGCCTATGCAATAAAATTCTTGCTAGCTAATGAATATTTCCATGTAGGGCAACTACAAAGGAGACGGATGTGCTTAAATGAATTGAAACTTGTAATGCAAAAAAAGGAGAGCTCCTTTTTCCTTAATAATAATAATAATAATAATAATAATAATAATAATAGTCATTTGCAAAAGGCAGCCTTACTAGGAAATGCTTCCATCCTGCGACGATATCTGTAATACCATCAAACATCCACATCTGCCTATCCCAGGTCCTGGGTAAGGACTCGATAGGTAGACAAAATGCCAAATCCAATCTGAACATCTGGCTGACTGTGCGATGATCCATAATAATAATAATAATGATAATAATGATGATGATAATAATAATAATAATAATAATAATAATAATAATAATAATAATAATAAAGTTGGAAGGGACCTTGGAGGTCATCGAATCCAACCCCCTGCTCAGGCAGGAAACCCTATACCATTTCCGACAAATGGCTGTCCAGTTTCTTCTTTAAAACTTCCAGCGTTGGAGCATTCACAGCTTCTGGAGGCAGCTTGTTCCACTGGTGAATTGTTCTCACTGTCAGGAAGTTTCTCCTTAGTTCCAGTTGCTTCTCTCCTTGATTTCGTGAGCTTATACTCCAAATGACCGGGTGAAATTGTATTTACTCATTTATCAAATTTATTCGCCGCCCTTCCTGCCACAAGACAAGTCTGTACGTCTGTAAGCAAGTTACAAAGAACACAAAAAAATACCATTTAAACATGACGCATGTTTCCTTTGATCTCGGAGGCTTCCTTCAAGTGCAATTAAATACGGAATGCTGTTTTAGACACCCGCCTCGTATGACTTGAAGTAAATATATCATATTTCTACCTGTGCATGGATGGATGTCCAAAAGCATGCTTGCTATTCCTCTCAAACTTTTTGATTCTTCTCCTCTAGACAGTCTCACAGCTGCCCAAATATTTATGCGTGCAAGACCACCATTAATCTGAGGTCTGCGTAGTAAAACTTACAACAGCTCTTTTAATGACCGTTCAAGAGCTATAACTTCATTGGAAAAAGTGACCTGTGGCCGTTTTTCACACTTATGGCCGTGGCGGCCTCCCCCTGGCCATGTGACCAAAATCCAGATGCTTGGCAACCAACTCATATCTATGATGGTTGCAGCGTCCTGGGGGTCAAGCAATCCGCTTTGGTGAATTGTTTCTCTAAGGCCTGGTGCCTCCTGCTTGCTTCTTTTTCAGCAGCTTTTGTTGTGATTCTGTGCCAGCCTGTGCTCCCAACAGCTGAGTCTGAGGAATCTGAGGAGGAGGTGGAGGAGGCATTTGAAGGGCCATCAGGGGCAGAGGGAGGCTCTGATGAATTACAGGACTCACGGTTTGATGCAGAGCCTGGGCCCTCCAGTCATGTTCCTGATGAAGCTCAGCTGTGTGAGGAGAATGAGTCAGACTCGGAGGACTCACACCTGATGGACATGCTAATTGATGCTCGCACACGCCGACAATTAGCAAGAGTAAATCAGCAGCAGTCAATGCGACAACTCCAGAGTAAAAGGAGAAGGCACTGAGAGGCAACGCCTTGGGACTGCTGTATAAAAAGAGGAGGTGTGGGCAGCTGTGGGGAGAAAAGTCGTAAAATGAGGCAAAACTCACTTAGCCAATGTCTCACTGAACAACTAAAGTTTTGGGCTCAATCGTGCTCGTAGATGGAGGACTTACTGTACTCTTACATGTCAATGTCTTATCAGATTGCTTTGCAACACTATTTCGTGCTCTAAATGTATTTGGGCGGTATTTTGACTTTGGAGAAGAATGAATATTCTAGAGGGACGTTTGTGAGGTCCCTTTCGCAAAAGAGGGTCGCAAAGAGTCCATCTTTACACTGGCCACATAGAATAGAATAGCAGAGTTGGAAGGGACCTTGGAGGTCTTCTAGTCCAACCCCGTGCTCAGGCAGGAAACCCTGTATCATTTCAGACAAATGTTTGTCCAGTCTCTTCTTTACAAACTTCCAGTGTTGGAGCCTTCACAGCTTCTGGAGGCAGCTTGTTCCACTGGTTAATTGTTCTAACCAGGGGAACAACTTGCCTCCAGAAGTTGTGTGTGCATCAGGTCTGTGTTTCTGCAGGTAGAAACAAAGGGCAACTGTTCTATAATTTCCCAGCAACAAACCCCCCCCCCCAAAGCTACAGAGGCCGTTTTGATGGGTTATTTGATCTGTTTCATTAACTGCCTGCTTCTCCTTTGCAAGAAACCTTAGTGATGATAATCCTTAAAATGGCTTCCTTTTGCAGCCTTCCCTTCGTTTTTGTTTTGTTTTATCACTTTCTTTGAAGCTCTCATTTCAGCGCCTGCTTTATTCATCTTTTCCATCTTTAGGAAAATTGGATACGTAGTTTCGTGTTTTGCATTATACATTTTTTTTTTTTAATGCAATGCTTTTCTGAAAATTGACCTCCCCCCCCCTCCGCCCCTGAACTCCCCTAATTGTGTTTTTGGAAATACAGATTTTTGACCATGAATGGGTCTTATGTTTTAAAATCCAATGAAGAATTTGGCCAGACAGCATTTAGAATTGCAGTCTTGAGAAACGGAATTTAATGGCATTTTTTAAACAAAATAGATCCTAAGTATAATGGGGCTTGCCTCTACTACATACTCTGTAACAGTAACACTCTGTTTGTTCATTCATCTATTTATCCCTCAGTGATCAATCCATCTATCGTCTATTTATTTATTTATCTATTCATTTGTCTCTATCACCATCTATTATCTATTCATCCATCCATACCTCGTCATCCATCTATCATCTTTTATCTACTCATCTCTATTGTCTGTCTGTGTCTATGTATCTATCTCTATCTATCTATCTATCTATCTATCTATCTATCTATCTATCTCTATCTCTATCTATCCATCTATCTATATCTATATATTTATATGATCTATCTATCTATCTTTTTTATCTGTCAATCTTTCTAATATCTCTATCAATCTCTTCATATCTCTGTCAACCCATATCTACCTTTCTATCAATTGTCTGTCTGTCTCTCTATCTATCTCTCTATCTATCTCTCTATCTATCTCTCTATCTATCTCTCTATCTCTCTCTCTCTCTCTCTATCTATCTATCTATCTATCTATCTATCTATCTATCTATCTATCCATCCATCCATCTACCTATCTCTATCTATCCATCTATCTATCTATATCTATATATTTATATGATCTATCTATCTATCTATCTATCTATCTATCTATCTATCTATCTATCTATCTATCTATCTATCTATCTATCTATCATCTATCTGATATGCATGTGTACACATACACACACAAACCCTAAAATTCTTTTGTTTTTTTCCACCACCACTACCTCAAACTTCTTATCAGCATTACTGAAGGAGAAAACATGTTACTGTCTGTCTTCTTTCCACTGCGCAGTTTGGCAGTAAATGTTTATATTCCGTGATATCTTGCTCTGTTCCCTTCCATCTAACTTTATATTTGATGTGACAACCTGGGATCAGAAGTATAGCTCATAAAAAAAGTTGTTTGAAGGCTTGGCGGGGGCCAGCCTGTACTTCTGCACAGTAAAACAGCAAGTCAACTTCAAAAATACCCTCCACTGTCCCATTGATTTTCTGTGATATCAAATTGCAGATTATACGGAGTCAGCATATTCTGTGGCTTGGCAGAGACAGGATGGTGTAGTCATAATATTTACCATGCCTTTGGTTCCAAGTGATAACTTTTCATTTTCTGCATATTCAGAGGTTCCAGGAAGAATAATTATCCTCAAAAAGCATTGTTTTTCCATGTAAAAATGACCCTCCTTCTTATATCACTAGGTATAAAATCTGTATTAAACATTTGTTTTAAACTCAGAAGTCCATGTTAATAACAGATAGCCATCTCAGGTCAATTGGGTTCCTGTAGATTTGGATGGAAAGTGCACGGAGAATTTTTGACGCTTTGGGCACGTAAATTTAAAGAATAATAGCAGAGAGACACAGCAGGAGAAATGGTATAAAAAAAACATTTAAATGAGACTCGGGGATGCCGTGCCCTTGGTTAGTTTCGTCTCATGGAAAACCCCAACATTAAAAACTACGATGCCAGTAGATCAGACGAGAATTGTAAATTTATTACACTTTATACAGGCAAATATGACCGCGATTATCTGGCTAAGTAAGACATTTGTTAAATGAGTTTTGCTCCATTTTACGACTTTTCTTGCCACAGCTATTAAGTAAATTAAGTTAGTCACACGGTTGTTAAATGAATCTTTGCTTGTCAGTCGCAAAAAGGGAGCACGTGCCCCAGGACACCGCAACCGTCATAAATACGAATCAGTTGTCAAGCGTCTGAATTCTGATCACATCACTAGTATGAAACACGGTCATAAGTCATTTTTTTCAAGTTACGTTGTACCTTCAGTCACTAAGTGAGTTGTTGTAAGTCAAGGACTAGCTGCCGAGCAGATACATTTTAACCGTAGCCTTTTCTTCCATCTTTAACCTGCCTTTTTTGCATCCTGTGAAAGCTTGCGCTGTTGCCTCTCTTGTGTTGTTGTTCACAGGCCCCTGGAACTGCCTCCGCTGTGATGTTTTGGGTGCAACAATCCGTTTCGTGAAACGGACCGGAATAAAAAGGGAGAGAGAAGCCGTCCTTGCAAAAAGCAGCAGCTGGTTCTCAATTCAAGGCCTGCACCTTCGGCCTTCACAAGACCAGTCTTTGTTGTACTCTGCTTATCAAGTCCGGCCAAGGCTCTTTCTTGGGTGGTGCAACATGGAGACAGAGGCCTCAACGTGGGGACTGAAGGCCGTTAATTACGGCTTCCGCTGAGCCACGGACCAGACACCTTCTGCGCTAGGTAAGCAAAAATCTGGGGGTGAATTAGGAAGTGGGGTGGGAGGGTGTTATTGCCCCGTTCGATACATGCGGCTGTGTTTATGCAAACAAACTTTGTTTTCTTTGCGGTTTGCTCCTGTTTTGGCAACACGGCCAAGTGCAATCCCAGTTGTTTGTTGTCTCGGAATAGCTATTCCCCCTCGGGGTCCTCTGAAGGTGTTGGGGAGCCCCAGCGGCGTTCCTGCTGGCTGGGAAGGATGGGAGCTGGGCTCCCAGCCAGCGGGAGAAGTGGGCAAAGCACAGCTCCCTCAAACGTGGCCGAGATGTGGGTGGTTTGAGGCTGACCCGTTCCCCAAGGCAGGTTATCCACCACGGATGATGCTCATGGCTCAAAAAGTCAGCTCAGGTGCGCCTGCACCTTTCTGGATGGATTGGCAATGTGGGATGGGGTGTCCTGGAAAATGGGGGTACACTGGGAGGGAGACAGGGAATTGTTCCTCTGCAATGCTGGGAGGGCGATGGGGACCCAGACGAGGGTTCCCCGAGCCCCTCGGGAGAGTCCCGCTTCTCCCTCCCTCTTTGCAAAATTAAATTTGTTCATTTGCTCTCTTCCTCTGCTTTGCTTTCCCTTTCGCGTTTTCTTCTTCTTTTCTTCTTGGCTTCCAACCATGCAGGGTCAGGTTTTTCGATTCTGCAGCAAGTCGGGGACCTCACCTGCCCACCCATTTCCTTGACTTGGCTGCTCCCTTCTCTTCGTTTCCTCCCTTTACTTTTTTTTTTAACAGCAACCCCCCCTTCTTTCTCCCCTTTTCTCCGCTCCCGTCGCCCCCTTTTTCATTGCACCTTCCTGTTTCCCCCCCCTTACGCACTTTGCGCAGGGGAAGCAGGGCGCTCCTGCTACGCCCGCAGCGTAAGGGCTCGCTCCCCGCAGGTGCGGCCGCGCCGCCTCCGCCGCCTCCCGATTCTGAAAGCAGGGTTGCGTCTTTTGCGAAGGAGGCGGAGGGGGGGGGGAGGTAGGACAGCCCTCCGCGCACACGCCGCTTCTCTCCCCGACCCTTCCCTTGCACTGGAGGGGGGGGGGAAAGACAGAGGCACGCCATCTGCGCAGCGCCCCCGAAGGCGGCGCTTCCCGGCGCAAGGTAAGGGGGGACGCGCTACGCAGGCTGCGTAACGGCACAGGTAGGCGAGCGAGGGGCCAGCTTACGCCAATTGCGGCCCGCGCCGCCCTCTCGCTGCGCCGGTAGCGTAAGGCGGCTCCGCCGCTCAGGTGCGGGGCAGGCGAAAAGGGGGCGGGCTCAGCGTTGCCCGGCAGCCCCGGTCCGGGCCCAGCCTATGGGGGCGCCGGGCGCCGTCACGTGGCCGCGGAGCCCCCGAAGCTGCCTGCTGCGGCGCTTGCAAAAGAGTCGGACGGAGCCGGGACGGGGCCGGGGGCTGCCTGGAGGCGGACGGGGAGCTTTTCCCGCGGGGGAAGCGGGTAAGACAGGCAGGATGCAAGCCGGGGGAGGGGCCGCGCGGGTCGGGGGGAAGGCGGGAGGCGTGCAAGAGAGAAGGGGGTGGTGCAATGCGAGGCGAGCGGGGAAAGGGACTCGATCCCTGGAGGGTGGCGGGGAGGAGGAGGAGGAGGAAGAGAAGGAGGAGGACCGGGAGATGCAGCGGGTGGAGGAGGAGGAGGAAGAGGGCGCGCCAGGCCAGCTGTGGAGCCCGGCAGAGGCTCCCCGGCTGCGCTCTTCGCACGCCCAGGCACCCGCAAAGCGAAGCTCCCCAACCTGGCGCCCTCCGGGAGCCTTCAAAGAGTTGCATTCCCACAATCCCCAGCCAGCGACCCCCCCCCTTCCTCCTCCTCCCCCTCCACCGGGCCAGGCTGGCTTTAAGTGGGGAAGGGGCATCTGGACGCATCTGGGTTGCGGAAAGAGGACTTTGGGGGGAATGGGATTTTTTGGGGGGGGGGGGGTCCATCGGTTGGGGCCGAAGGGGGGGAAAGGCTGACTTCCCAGCAAATGCACCCCGTGGCTTTTAAGCCGGTGGGAAAAGGAGGTGAAGGGCACGCGGGGCAAGCGAGAGAGATTGCAGCCGCCAACGGACCTGGGGGGGGGTCTCGGGTGGGGAGGGGGGAGGCGAAGGTGCATCTCGGGGATTTGGGGGAGCGGGGTGAAAGCAGATACGGGGGGGGGAAGAGGAGAAGAGTGGGTGGGTGGCTGAAGCAGGAGGGAAGAACATCCCGCAGGAGGGTGCATTGGGGAAGGGGTAGGCAAAGGGGGGGGGAGGCTTGGAAAGACCCCGGAACAGGGAGAGAAACAGCCTAGGGCAAGGGCAGGACTACTGAACTGGGGTGGGGGGGCTACCCTCAGAGGGTGCTGGGTGTCCCCCCCTTGAGAGAGCAGGAGGAAGGGGTGACCCCCCAGGCGTGTAGAAGCAGCCAGTCTGCAGGAAAAAGCAGACTGGAAGTTGGGTTGGGGGCTGCAGTAGGATGAGGGGGGGTGCAAATTGCACTGGGTTGTCCTTGAGAAATTCAGGCCTGTGAATGGGAGAGAACTGGTTCCTGCTCCAAGAAGGAACCCTTGAGTAGAGGATGGGCTCTGTTAGTTAGCGGTTGAGTTGGGTCTAGACCCGTCTTAACGGAATCTGAATTCATGTCCAGCTGGAGATAAAACTGGGGAATATTTCTCCCAGCAAGCAGCTTCTGGATTCTTTCTGGAGGGCTTCCAATATAGCTGGGATGTGCCAAAGTTGCCTTGATTTCAGTTCCCGGGGTTTTGCATAAAACCGGGGTCCTCCTCCACATTGTGAGCCTTTTTTTTTTCCCAAAAGCCACTCCGGTGCTTTTCACAGCTGCATTAACCCGGTGGGGTGGAGGGGTGGGGTGGGGGAACAGAGAAGGCACCTCGGAGTTCGCTGTCAAAAGAGGCTGTCAATTCTATCTTTAATCAGGTTTAAGCCCCATCTCAGCTAAGAGAGCGCTTGCTGTGACGCAATATATGGCTTTGGGCGTTTTAAGTTCTGAATAATGTAGTTGGGGGGTGTGTGTCCTTTTTTGCTTTGGGACGGTAACGGCAATATCTCCCAAATATTAAGGTTTTGATTCACGGGGGGGGGGGGTGGGTGGGAATGAAGGCTGCGGCGTAAAGCCTGGGGTGTCTTGGGAGGGAGTTGTGGAAATTTTGCAAGGTTTTGTGGGTCTGCAGTAGGTCTGGAGGAGCCCTACTCAGTTGGGACTGGGTGTGTAGATTTTCAAGGCAAGGAGCTGCTGTGGGGTGTTCTTCGCCTGGGGTCTTGGAAAAGGAGGGTGCAAATTTGCTCCCCTTCTGTGTCGTAATCATATTGGCTCTTGTCCTGACCTTAAAAAAGAAGCAGTGCACAGAACAGGGATTCCTGTCCTTACAAGCATTTATTTAGTGACTGTTGGAAGTGACTTAGGACCGTTTTTTTTTTCACCGTTACGATCTTTTGCAGTGTCCCCATCGTCACCTGATCAAAATTCAGGCTTTTGGCAACTGACCTGCATTTGTGACGGTCGCAGAATCCCCGGGGCCACATGTTTTCCATTTATAACCTTCTCAGGAAGCAAAGTCAATGGGGGAACACGCAGATTTGCTTAACAGTGGCGTGATTTCCATAAGGGCTGCAGTGAATTGGTTAGCAACCATGGCAAAGAAAAGTCGAAAAATGGGACGGGAATCAGTTAGGAACTGTCTTGCTTAGTCTGGGAAATTTTGGGCTCCATTGTTAGGATAGGATAGGATATAGAATAGAATAGAATAGAATAGAATAGAATAGAATAGAATAGAATAGAATAGAATAGAATAGAATAGAATAGAATAGAATAGAATAGAATAGAGGAAGAATAGAATAGAATAGAAATAGAATAGAAATAGAATAGGGAACAGAATAGGATATGATAGAATAGAATAATAGAATAGAATAGAATAGAATAGAATAGAATAGAATAGAATAGAATAGGGAACAGAATAGGATATGATAGAATAGAATAATAGAATAGAATAAGGGAAGAACAGAACAGAATAGAATAGAAATAGAATAGAATAGAACAGGGAACAGAATAGGATATGATAGAATAGAATAATAGAATAGAATAGAATAAGGGAAGAACAGAATAGAACAGAACAGAACAGAATAGAATAGAATAGAATAGAATAGGGAACAGAATAGGATATGATAGAATAGAATAATAGAATAGAATAGAATAGAGAACAGAATAGGATATGATAGAATAGAAGAATAGAATAGAACAGAATAGAATAGAATAGAGCAGAGCTGGAAGGGACCTTGGAGGTCTTCTAGTCCAGCCCCCTGCTCAAGCATCCTATACCATCTCAGACAGGTGATTGTCCAGTCTCTTCCTAAAAATCTCCAGGGATGGAGCGCCCACGATTTCTGGTGGCAAGCTGTTCCACTGGTTAATTGTCCTCCCTGTCAGGAAGTTTCTCCTTAATTCCAGGTTGCTTCTCTCTTTGATCAGTTTCCAGTGGTAGTAAGTCTGAAACAACCTCTAGTTAATTCACAAGCATTCAAGCTTTGGCTTCTGTTCACCACCCAAATTCACATCCGCATACCTGCCTCTGGCTTTGCCTTCTCCCTTTAATCATAAACATTTATCCAGGACTTGGAAGTGGGTGATGAGACAGGCACCCTGGAATGACTGTGTCTTCCGGAGGCCCTAACGTAGTAAAAAAAAAAATCACAAAAATCAATTTTTTACAGGCAGAGGTGGGTTAGCTCCGATCAGAGTATAATCAAACTAAATTTGCTTAGACCAAACAGCTGATGGGCGACTTCTGAGTGGGTCCTAGTGGATTTAATATTATTAATATTTTTTTTAGCTGGACAAGTTTGGTGAAATCGGCTTACATTTTTTCCAGCTGAAAATAAAACTGTCTGCTAGATATAATTCATTTTCCTTGTAGTATCAGATGTCAACAATATGCAAATTGCATTAAAGTTGTCCCTTAATTTTAATCTGGGTGGCTTTACCAGATGCTACAGAAAGGATGGTTTCTATTTGTTTTGGGTTTTTTTTTTAAATAAATACTTATTTCACATCATTATTTGTTTAAAAAAATTTTTGTGTGTGAATTATCTCTCTGTATGTTAAGTACTGGTGGGTTTTTTTAAAAAATGTTTCTTAAATGTTTTGAAAAGTAGCTTTCTCCAACAGAAGGAATATTATTACATATAATGTCAGGTGCTTAGGCAAGTTATTTGTCTGGCAGAGGAATGTACTTTGCATATGATTAGAGGCTCTGATGCAACGTTAAATGGGATCATACTGTCCTCAGTGGATCTCATTTGCTAAGAATTAAATCCGTGAATGTAAATAATAAGCAGGTCTAGCTGAAAAGAACAAGGAATGAGAAGGCTGGATTATCGGTAGCTTTTGACTTGGTAGTTAGGACTCGTCTGTGAAATGGACTCATTTCTCATAGACTAGAAAGCAAAGAAATTATGTTTAATACCTAGAATTTCTTTTTTTTTTCTTTGGTTCAATCGTGTCCAGGTCTCAAAGACTGCCTGGGCCATTTTCTTAGCCAGGTTTTTCAGAGGTGGTTTGCCATTGCCTCCTTCCTGGGGCGGAGAGAGAGTGACTGGCCCAAGGTCATTCAGCTGACTTCATGCCCGTGGCAGGACTAGAACTCCCAGTCTCCCAATTTCTAGGCTGATGCCTTAACCAAACCCAACAAAACCTTGGGGTTCCAATCCCATTTCCTCTTACACAATAATATTTTGGGGATGATAAAAAAAACGTGCTCACCTAGAGGATATTCCATACCTGTTTCTTCTGTGTGAATGGGTTTGTACTTCCATTTATTTTTCAACTAACTTTACTGCACCAAGATTTAACTTACCTGATGGTGCCTAGAATTAGAATAACAGAGTTGGAAAGGACTAGATGACCTCCAAGGTCCCTTCCAGATTCTATTCTATTCTATTCTATTCTATTCTATTCTATTCTATTCTATTCCTCTATTCTATTCTATTCTATTCCTCTATTCTATTCTATTCTATTCAATTCCATTCCATTCTCTGTCCTATCCTATCCTATCCTATCCTATCCTATCCTATCTTCTATTCTATTCTATTCTATTCTATTCTATTCTATTCTATTCTATTCTATTCCTCTATTCTATTCTATTGTATTCTACATTCCAGATTCTATTCTATTCTATTCTATTCCTCTATTCTATTCTATTCTATTCTATTCTATTCTATTCTATTCTATTCTATTCTATTCTATTCCTCTATTCTATTCTATTCTATTCCATTCCAATCTAATCTCTAATTTCTAATTTCTATTAATATATATACTATTCTAATTTCTATTCTATTCTAATTTCTATTCTATTAATATATATTCTATTCTAATTTCTATTCTATTCTATTCTATTAATATACTATTCTAATTTCTATTCTATTCTAATTTCTAATTTCTATTCTATTAATATATATTCTATTCTAATTTCTATTCTATTCTAATTTCTAATTTCTATTCTATTAATATATATTCTATTCTAATTTCTTTCTATTCTATTCTATTAATATACTATTCTAATTTCTGTTCTGTTCTATTCTATTCTATTCTATTCTATTCTATTCTAACCTTGGAGGTCATCTAGTCCAACCCCCCCCCAAAGCAAGGTACCCGCCACCATTTCTGACAGATGGCGGTCCAGGCTCTTCTTGGAAGCCTCCAGTGATGAAGCTCCCACAACTTCTGAAGGCAAGTTGTCCCACTGGTTGATTGTTCTCCTTGTCAGGAAATCTCTCCTTATTTCCAGATTGAATTTCTCCTTGATCAGTTTCCATCCGTTATTCCTTGTCTGGCCTTCAGGTGCTTTGGAAAATAGGTGGACCCCCTCCTCTCTGTGACAGCCCCTCAGATATTGGAACCCTACTATCATGTCTCCCTGGTCCTTCTCTTCATTAGACTAGCCATGCCCAGTTCCTGCAGCCGTTCTTCATTATGTTTTAGCCTCTGGTCCACCTGATCATCTTTGTTGCTCTTCTCTGCACTTTTTCTAGAGTTTCAATGTCTTTTTTAGTAGTGTGGAGACCAAAACTGGATGCAGTATTCTAGGTGTGGCCTTACTAAGGCTTTCTAGAGGGGTATTAATACCTTACGTGATCTTTATTCAATCCTTCCCTTAATGCAATTTAGGATTGCATTGGCTGTTTTGGCTGCCGCCGCACACGGCTGGCTCATATTGAATTGATTGTCCACTAAGACTCCAAGATCCCTCTCACAGTAGGGTGATTTCTCCTCTCTGGAGCAATGGGCTTTAGTAAAGGGGGTGAGTAGGCTGCAGAGCCAGGGTTGAGTAGAGAGAATTACAACATATTCCTGTAGCTTTCGTACAAGTCATTGAGAAGGTAGGGTTGAAATTAATGGAACAAGTAGACTAGGGGTCTTCAAACTTGCCCTTTTTATGACTTGTGGACCAACTCCCAGACTTCCTCAGCCAGGCACGCTGGCTGAGGAATTCTGGGAGTTGAAGTCCACAAGTCATGAAGGGGCCATAGTTCCCCCATGCTGACTGAGGAATTCTGGGAGTTGAAGTCCACGAGTCATGAGGGGGCCATAGTTCCCCCATGCTGGCTGAGGAATTCTGGGAGTTGAAGTCTTCAACTCATCAAAGGGCCAAGTCTGAAGACCCCTGCAGTAAGTAGATAAAAAGACAGCTATTTTGAATTTCAGAGGGTTTCCTTCTGATTGATTGCCTATGCATTTTGGATCTGAGAATGACACGTGGATTGCTCGTGTGGGCTTTGGGGAGGGTAAGAGGTCAGTCCCCTCAAAAGGGCTGGAAGATTTTGTCTTGTGTGGATCTCTTAAACCAGTGATGGAGGATGGATCCGGAGAACGTCGACGGAATAACTGTCCTTTTCTTAGGAATTATGCATCGCACCTTTGAGTGCAGGAACGCAGAACTGTTGCGGGGAAAAACAGAAAATCATCTGTTTCTCCTCGGGCGGGCTGTGATGGCTTGTGGCAAGCAGCAGAACTTGTCTCTTGCCCTTTTCCTCCCCCGGGTCAGCAGAAGAAGGCAGAAGAGTTTCACAACTCCTGTTCTGACTGGTTCTCCCTGAACATACTTCTGCTGATCTTTCCCTGTGTCTGTCCCGTATCCTGGAAGAGGAGAGTTCCCCCACCCCCACCCCCCTTTGCTGCAGAATCGCTGGCAGGCTTCAAGGGACACACAGGATTCTTCTCTCCTTTTTTCCTGCCCCTCTGTGGGAAGAGGGAGAAAGCATCAATTATTAATTAATGGGATTGATGAATACATTAATTGTATCGTGCAGGCTGTCAACAATTAGCTTCTTCTTCTTTTCTTTTCTTTTCTTTTTTTTAAAAAATGTCTGGGAGGGGATCTTGGCGTCTGCTGAGTTAACAGGCTCGCTGCAGGAAAACACCCATCTGGTCTTCCTGTATTTTTGATGAGACGGGAAAGGAAAAGAATTAGCGCTCTCTCCCTCTCTCCTTTCCTCCCTCTCTCCCTCTCTCCCTCCTTCTCCCCCTCTCTCTCCCCCTCTCCCTCTCTCTCCCTCCCTCCCTCTCTCTCCCTCTCTCTCTCCCTCTCTCCCTCCCCTTTCTCTCCCCCCTCTCCCTCCCTCTCTCCCCCTCTCTCTCCCTCCCTCCCTCTCTCCCCCCCCTCTCTCTCCCCCCTCTCTCTCCCTCCCTCTCCCTCCCTCTCCCTCTCTCTCCCTCCCTCCCTCTCTCCCCCTCTCCCTCCCTCCCTCTCTCCCCCTCTCCCTCCCTCTCTCTCTCCCCCCTCTCCTCCCTCTCTCTCTCTCCCTCCCTCTCTTCTCTCCCCCTCTCCCTCCCTCTCTCTCCCTCCCTCCCTCCCTCCCCCTCTCTCTCCCCTTCTCCCTCTCTCCCTCCCTCTCTACCCCTCTCTCTCTCCCCCTCTCTCTTTCCCTCTCTCTCCTCCTCTCCCTCTCTCTTTCTTCCCCTCTCCTCTCTCTCTCTCTCTCTCTCTCTCTCTCTGGGAGGAACCCTGGAGGTCTTCTAGTCCAACCCCCTGCTCAGGCAGGAGATCCTAGACCAGTGGTTCTCAACCTTTCTAATGCCGCGATCCCATAATACAGTTGGGGGATGTTGTGGTGACCCCCAACCACTTATACATCACCGGGTGCCAGGGGCGTGGCCAAAGAAAAGGGGGAAAAAATGGCGGACAGCCTTGTTTGGCGACCCCCGTGAAATGGTCGTTCGACCCCAAATGGGGTCCCGACCCACAGGTTGAGAACCACTGTCCTAGACCATTTCAGACAGTGTTGGAAGCACCCACAACTTCTAAAGGGAAGATGTTCTACTGGGTAATTGTCGTCCCTCTTAGGAAGTTTCTCCTTAATTCCAAAATTGCTTCTTTCCTTGATCAGTTTCCATCCGTTGTTTCTTGTCCTGCCTTCAGGCGCTTTGGAGAACAGCTTGACTCCCTCTTCTTTGGGGCAGCCCCTGAGATGTTGGAACATTTCTATCATGTCCCCCCTCATCCTTCTCTTCATTAAACTAGAGTAGACACACCCAATTCCTGCAACCGTCCTTCTATACCTTTTTCTACCTTCCTTTCCCTGCAAGAACCATACCATTGGCAGATGTACTATTGGACTGGGGTCTCTTGGCAACTTTGCTGATAGGATCGGAGTGTGTCCCTATCAGTTTGCAAACAAGGACTGTAGGAGAACATACTTGAGGTCTTGATAAGCCCAGAGGCAGAGGTGAGTTTACACTGGCTTAAAATATCAGTGTGTCTGACCTTCACTCGGGGCGGATTCTGACAACCGTGCCTTGTCCAAAAAACGTCGCAACAGAGAGGCTGCTTGTACTTCCCCTAAAACTTTCCAGTAATGCCCCCCCACTCTTTGCGGGCGAGAGGACGTGGACCTTTTCTCCAAGGAGAACAATGGGAGACTTAGCCAGGTGGATGCTCGGGAGAAAATTTTTTTTTCTCCTCTTCTCGGCCCCTTTTTGGCAAGCATCTGTGACGCTGTGTGCCAGATTTGGAAAAAAAAATGCAATCCTTTTTATAGCAGTAATGCTTTAAAAAGCACCCACACATTTCTCTCCCCCCCCTCCCCAGCCCCAGTTCTGCTGCAGAACCAACTGTGCTGGGAAGGTGTGGAGGTGGTGAGCAGGAAAGGATGCTGAACCGAGCCAGTGAGAAAGTCCTTTAGTTAATCTTTTTCCAGGCTTGGGACGAGGTAGGTGGGCTGTGCTTCCCTGGGGGGACCTTCCTCCCCCCATCCCACCCCACTCCGGCCTGTTTGGATCCTGCAGGGACCTCTGAAACCATCCTTCAGAAAGCAGTTTAGAAAGTGGGTCCTCCATGAAGCACAAAGACTGGGAATCAACATGCCCAGCCTTGTTGTTGTTGTTAGTTGCGAAGTCGTGTCCGACCCATCGCGACCCCATGGACAACGTTCCTCCAGGCCTTCCTGTCCTCTACCATCTTCTGGAGTCCATTCAAGCTCACGCCTGCTGCTTCAGTGACTCCATCCAGCCACCTCCTTCTCTGTCGTCCCCTTCTTCTCTTGCCCTCCATCTTTCCCAGCATTAGGCCCTTCTCCAGTGAGTCCTTCCTTCTCCTTAGGTGGCCAAAGTACTTGACTTTCAGATTCAGGATCTGGCCTTCTAAAGAGCAGTCAGGGTTGATCTCTTCTAGGAGAGATTGGATCGCCTTGCAGTCCAGGGGACTAAGCGGCCACAATTTAGTAGAGTAGAATAGAGCTGGAAGGGACCTTGGAGATCTTCTAGTCCAACCCCCTGCTCAGGCAGGAAACCCTATACCATTTCAGTCCAGTCTCTTCTTAAAAGCCTCCAGTGATGGAGCACCCACGATTTCTGGTGGCAAGCTGTTCCACTGGCTAATTGTCCTCACTGTTAGGAAGTTTCTCCTTAATTCCAGGTTGCTTCTCTCCTTGATTGGTTTCCATCCGTTGTTTCTTGTCTTATCTTCAGGCGCTTTGGAGAATAATTTGACCCCTTCTTCTTTGAGGCCCCTCAAATACTGGGATATTGTACTTGTGGTCCTTTCTATTCTCACCACCTCTTTGCAATCATCTTGCAAATGTGGCGAGGTGCCTGCATCCGCCTTAAAGTGGGGCCTTCCCCTACAAAAATGGCTGGACCACAACTTTGGATTATTCTGCTTCACACAAAACCTTGGAAAAGTTTGGCTGGGTTTATCTGTGGAGATTTGTTTGAGTGAAGACGTGGTGGCATGTAAGCCCGGGTTAGTAAACTGCGTGGATCAAGCCCATCGCGGCTTATTTACTTAAACCTTTTTTTTAATTATTATTTTATGGCTTAACACATCTACGAGTGAAGGGTTTACAGATGCGTTTTCAGCAAACATAATTAAACCGTGCTTCAGGTGAGGTGGAAGCCTAATGGATACGTGGGGAAGGGTTTTAAAACTTTGCACCAGGGAGTTTCTGGGTTTGTAATGCAGTTGTGTTGGCTGTTTGGGCTCATTATTTGCGTTTGTGTAACGCTGGGTCCGCAAAGCTCTGATTGACTTAGTTTGTACGCATCCAAAGTGCTTCCCAGCCCTACTATAAGAGCGCACCGTTGCATATACCGTGTTTCTTCCATCAAACCCAGCAGAGATTGATTAGCGGGGAATCCTACGTTGCCACGGCATCTTGGTTAATTCTGCATATTTTATTTTAATCTGCCTCTCCTCTGCATTTTAGTTGTTCCTCCGCTTTCTCCAGCAACAAGGTTTTTACTTTCCTCTTTGGCTGCCTTTAAGGTTTACTCAGCCCGTTCTTGGATTTCCTTTCAACCGTTGCTCTTCACGTCCTTCTCGCGATGGAGCCAAGATGGTACCATCCAAGTGTCTCTTGCTGGGGAATTGGGGGGGGGGGTGCCCCAGTCCACGTTTCTCTCCTGGAGTTCTTTCTTGAGGCACGTCCAGGAAAAAAAAAAAAACCCATTCGGATGCAAGAATTTTTTTTTTTTTTTTTGCAGTAATAGCTTAATATCTTACGGCTTGAAAAAGGGGGCAATGATCACTTTTTTTAAAAAAATAAAAGTTTGATTTACATTTTTCTTTCTTCATGTTCTACGTCTTACTAAGAATAATTCATATTATTATTATTATACATTATTGTACACATATTTTCACTTTTGACCTTTCCATATTTATTCTCCTGTATTATTTCTAGTCTCCAACCAGACATACACCTTGTTCCATACTATACAATACTCTGTGTCTTCCTTTTCTTTTATCTCTTTTGTTAATTTGTCCATCTCAGCACAGTCCAGGATTTTTCTTATTACTTCTTCCCTCCGATGGTATATTCTCATTTTTCCAGCACTGTGCATATGCTATTCTTGCCGCCGTTATTCTATGTAAAATTAAGTACCATATTTCTTTATGTAAATAAGAAATAATGGGGCTATAAGGACAAATATTTAAAGAAGAATAAGGGGGAAATGTAAATATTAGATTACCGTTACGTAATTGCTGTAAAAAAAAATGAGTATATATTGTGTGTGTATGTGTGTTATGTTTTGCTTTGTTCCGTTTTGTCTTGTTGGTTAAAAATAAAAATTAAAAAAAAAAGTTTTAAACGGAGTTTGGATTTTGCAATTCGTATTAACCAAAGTCACAGGGAGGCATGGATCTCTCCTATGAGCAGAAAAAAGGCACCCCTAAGGTCTCCTTATCCATCACATTTTCGTAGCAAAGTCTTATTCCAGTGCTTTTAAGGAACATGGGTCTCTTGGTCTTTATAGGCTTAATTTCATTGTCAACCAGGAATATCCGCCTCGCCTGTCCATCATTTCTGAACAGGCAACGCCGAGTTTGACCAAATGTGTCTTCCTACCTGTTGAGGAACAAGAACCTCGAGCAAAATCCAGGGCAGCTGCAGATGATCAGTAGAGGTTATTGACTTGTAGCTTCTTAGCATATTCGAGAATGATTGGGATGAGTGTATGTGTGCGGGTGTGTTCCTTAAATGTCTATGGAAATTCTCCATCACCCAGGTCACGGTGGTCCCAAAGGCTTATTCACGAGGCAACTGGACTTCCTTTTGTTCTCTTTGAAGACGTTTCGCTTCTCATCCCAGAAGCTTCTTCAGCTCTGAGTGGATGGTGGGGAATGGAAGGATTTATACTCCTTGCAGACGGCTGGTCATTTGCATTTTTTAAAGAGAGACGTTGAGGCCACCTGGAGATTTATCTGTGTCCTCAAAGTCACCTGAGGGGTGCAAATGGGTGTGGAGCCTTCTTGGAACTGCCAAAAGGACAGTGTTGTAGACTGGAGATAGATGATGTTGTACCCCTCCCCCTCTGTTGAGAGAGGGCTGTTCAGTTTTGACCTAGATGGTCTCTTTGACCCCTCTTTCAAAGCAGCGGTCCTCTTTGTCCAGAATGTGGACAGACCCTGATGGCACAGATGAACCTCCAGGTGCTTCAATGACTCTCTAAAAGGATGCAAATGACCAGCTGTCTGCAAGGAGGATAAATCTTTCCATCCTCCCACCATCCAGTCAGAGCTGAAGAAGCTTCTGGGATGAGAAGCAAGGGGTCCTCTCTGTCCAAAATGGGGATTTTGCCGTCTCCGGAAACGCAGCCTTTGTCTTTCAAACGCAGATGGACAGCTGAATCTTGTCCTGACGGGTTTGTTCTCCTATGTTGTGTGGTGCGTTGATGAAGTGATTGCTTTGTTTCCTCAAGGTACAGTTGGGGAAAGGAACACACACAATTCCCGGTGTGTATTCCTTAAGTTCCTTCCAGCAGCCCTGGCTGGAAACCTTTTCTTCTCCCCAAAAATCTCATCGGCTTCATTCATCTCGAGAGCTTCCTTCCTTCTCAGATCTTTGACTATTAACAGCTCTCAGTATGTGGGAGAAATGATTTACGGACGTTCTCCAAGGGTTGTGGTTTTGGCTTGCTCAATCATAAAAGAGGCCGAAGTCCTGGCTGCTGATTGACAAAATGCAAATTTGGGGGTTGTTTTATGAGGCACTAAGTCATCAAAAGATTTGCTCAGGATGGTCTCTCTCTCTCTCTCTCTCTCTCTCTCTCTCTCTCTCTCTCTCTCTCTCTCTCTCTCTCTCTCTCTCTCTCATGAGACCCCGTCGTCCTTTTGCTCGGAGGAATTGCTCTGAGAAATTGCGTGGTTTCTTAAAAATGGGGCGGAACTGTGGAAAAAAAGCAAAAATGGTGCCATCTATATAACTCCACCGGAGTTTTCGCTTCTGTGTTTTCATCATGCCGTTTAGGGAAAAATTGAGCTGTTTGTTCTTTGTAGTGTAAGGAGAGCCAAACCTTTTTCTCAAAATTCCAGGATGTTTCTGCCACACTTGAGTCAGTTTTATTTTTTTTTTTCCCAGCGAAATACTGCAGTTCAGCTATTTCGGATGTGATTATTCCTGTGATGTATATTTCGAGGGGAAAGTTGAATTCAGAATTCCTGCAGACTTCTGCAATCTCCTTTTTTGTTTAAAGTTAACAGAGCCTTCAGATCTAACCAGGGGCAAAATAAATGGCATTTTTGAAATTAAAGAACTATAATTTAAGAATATGCTTTAACCAAGGCTTTTCTGCAAAGTATCCTTTTTTTTTTTCCAATTTGGAGACAGGGCAGCATAAACAACCCTGTAATTATTAAATGCATTTGCTTGACTACATGGTGGGTTAAAACTCAGGATCTTGATTTTTAACTTATCTGCCCATTGAACTTAAGAGTTCTATTTTTCACTCTTAAAAATAATGATGTTCCTGGCCCCAGCTTCCATTTTGATATAGTTTTGTTTCCTGCTGTTTGTTTTCTTTAACGGCGTTTTGATTTTGACGTAAATCACTTTGAGCGCTTAGAAAAAGATACATATCAATTTGTTTGTTAAATATAAATAAATACTTTCCTAGCTGCCAGCTTTCAAAGGAGGCTGTCTCCTCCACAAGGTTGTTGTCCATGGTGCTAAACAGCATCCTTGCGGGCTTTTACGTTCTTTAAATGTCCTTATTGTGCGGGTGCACGTGTCTGTATACGCAACCATTGCATGACTGCCATAAATTATGCAGGAATGAGCATTTCCTGCTGCGTCCCTGAATTTATAGGTTGTTGCAATCCGGCCAGATTGGCCCGAACGGTCCAATTTACGGCTCCCTTCCTCACTGTTTATTGGCAGCTGCAAATGAGGAGAGTTGAGTTTTTGCTCCTGGCGATGCCTTGCTGCCAAATGGACAGATCACGGTTGGTTAATTGTTGGCCCTGGATGTTGTGGGTGTGTCAGATGTGGAGGAATCCAGCCCTCTGTCACTGGTTGGGGATCTCCCGTGTCCCCTGGTGTGCATTGGGGGGTGAGCCGTGGTTATCTCAAGGCATCCTGTTGGCATTCAGCAGGGCCCAAGTGATTTTGATAAGGACGGAAGGAAGGAAGGGAAAGGGAGGAAAGAAAGAAAGAGAAAAAGAAGGAATGGAGGAAGGAGGGAGATGGGAGGGAAGGAAGGAAGGAAAAGGGAGGAAAGAAAGAAAGAAAAAGAAAGAAAGAGAGAAAAAGAAGGAATGGAGGAAGGAGGGAGATGGGAGGGGAGGAAGGAAAGAAAAGGGAGGAAAGAAAGAAGGAATGGAGGAATGGAGGAAGGAGGGAGATGGGAGGGAAGGAAAAGGGAGGAAAGAAAGAGAAAAAGAAGGAATGGAGGAAGGAGGGAGATGGGAGATGGGAGGGAAGGAAGGAAGGAAGAGAAGGAAGGGAAAGGGAAGGAAGAAGGAAAAGAAAGAATGGGAGGAAGGAAGTGAGGATAGGAAAGAAGGAAAGGAAGAAAGGAAACAAGAGGGTGGGTGGAAGGGAGGGAGGGAAAAAGAACGGGAGGGTGGGAGGAAGGAAGGAAGGAAGGAAGGAAGGAAGGAATGCAAAGTTGTCCAACTGTGCCCAGCAGCTGTGTGTTTGCCTGGATCACTTTATTTTTATTTATTTGTTCAATTTCTAGAGCCCATTTCTATATTTTTGTGGGGATGGAATTTAAGAAAGTGGCGAAGGGGGATAGCGGGCCAGCTTCATCCAGTTCCAGGCAACTTCAGATCTTCCCTGAAAGTTGTTTTCCAGGCAGAGACGATGGTCTTTAAAGCAATGGATCCCAGGGTTCAAATTTCACTTCCACTTACATTTTTGTCAGCTTTCCTGCTCTTCCTTCAAAGGAGACCGTGAATCACCCATCGGAAAGGAAGTGTGAGCCAAGCCAGACCCTTCTAGCTGTCAAACCTGCCCTCCTTCGTACCTGTCAAGTGTTGACGAAGCCCTCTTCTCAAATCACTTTGCAAGGGGTGCACAGCAATGGCGGCTCAAGAGAGCCGTAGCCCTGGGTTGTTGTGTTGGGTGGGATTGTCCTCTTCTTTCTGAAGACCTCCATTTGGTGAGAAGCCATCTATTCAGGGAGCAGAAGCAAACGCATTAGCCCAACCGACATTCATTCAAGGAGGAACGGGCGTCTCTCTTGCAGATGGATCAAAAATAAATATTTAAACGCTTTGGGGGAAGAAGGCTCCACTTCGTCACTGCCGTCGAAGAGAGAAAGTTTGCAGAAAATCAGGATTTTTTTCCCCCCCTTCCATCCTTGTTGCCGTGGAAGAGAGAAAGTTTGCAGAAAATCAGGATTCCCCCCCCCCCTTCCATCCTCTTTGCTCCTCTGCAGGAACATTTCACTGGATTGGCTGAGGCCATTTTGGCCTTTAACAAGGATCAATTTCTCATCAGCGTTAAATGTTTTGCTTCGCTTTTTTTTTAAGTAGGGTGTTTTTCCTCCCCATTAGCTCCCGATTGCGTTTCTGCTACTGCTGGGCCTGCCACGCTCCATGGAGCACGGAGAAAAACCCGAGTTAACAAATAAGGCAGTATATACAAATGAGAGCCCCTAGATAAGTTTTCAGAGTCCTGGATTGTTCCTTTCCAATTAAGAGAGTGTTGGCAGACCATTTATGATCGGTGGCAGGAATTGAGAATGGCCAGGGGGGACGTGACAGTAGTATTTGAGGGGCTGCCACAAAGAAGAGAAGGATCAACTTATTTTCCAAAGCACCAGAAGGCAGGACAAGAAACAACGGATGGAAACTAATCAAGGAGAGAAGCAACCCTGGAATTAAGGAGAAACTTCCTAACAGTGAGGGCAGTTAACCAGTGGAACAGCTTGCCACCAGAAATCGTGGGTGCTCCATCACTGGAAGTTTTTAAGAAGAGACTAGACAGTCACTTGTCTGAAATGGTATAGGTTTTTCTGCTTGAGCAGGGGGCTGGACTAGAAGACCTCCAAGTTCCCTTCCAGCGCTCTTCTGATTGATTTGAGGCTCGCCGTTTCTGTTTTCAACTGTCTTCTGTTGGGTGCCTGCCAGAAAATTTGAGTACTATGCCCATCGTTCCCAGCCCAGCACAAGTACTATTTGTGCTAGTTGTGTTGCAAGGGATTTGCACTCTGGCAGAGCTGGTGCATTTGTGTAAATGCTATTTCCCCAAACCCAAATAACTTCAAAAATAAAATAAACTGAAGGATGTTGGGTTGTGGAGTACCCCTTAAGGATTATTGTTGAGAGCTGTTTTTCTGCTGTTGAATCTCAGATGTCCTTTCCCGAACGGCGATGGGGGGCAAATGACTTCAAAATAGACCGAGAGGATATTTAGGGAGGATATTTAGTGTACAATTTGTTATCCGATATCTCGTTTGCAGCACAGGACGCCAGGAAAGTCACTAACTAAGCGACTTCCTGAAGCATCTTCTTGTTTCTCTCAGTTGCTCTGGATCCCAGAAAAGGAGCGTGAAATTAATTGGGAAAAAAAAAACAACAACAACCCGAAACGATGTTTTAATTTGGGGAAACGGGAAATTTCAGGCGAAGGCGTTGTGTGTCCTGCTGGCCTCCGTATTTCTTCCAGTGTTGAGAGAAAGGGTCTCTTTTGCTTCTCCAAGTGGGTCTGATTTGCAGCTGAGTCTAAACTGATGCTCGAGTTACAGTTCCCATCGTTCCCATCCTCTCGTTGTGTTGACCGATAAAGATTGTAAAATGTCCTTCAGTGAATAAACCACAGTTGGGTTCAGGGAGTCGCACTAAAGTCTTGTGCGATCGCAGCTAGATTTGCACCCACAAAGGAGCCACAAGGTTTTTTTTAGGGAGAGTGACAATGGGATCAGATTGTCTAGGGCAGGGGTAGGCAACCTTGGCTCTTTTATGACTCGTGGACTTCAACTCCCAGAATTCCTGAGCCAGCCATGCTGAGGGGAAAGGGAGAGGTTTCCAAGCTGAGCCATGCTGGCTCAGGAATTCTGGGAGTTGAAGTCCACGAGTCATAAAAGAGCCGAGGTTGCCCACCCCTGGTCTAGGGTGCAGGTGGTCCTCACTTAGCAACCGTTTACACTTACGACAGGGATGAAAAAGTAACTTGGCGACCTTTTCTTGCCTCTACAACCTTACAACCAGTGTGTAGAGCAAAGGAAAGTCAAAATAAGATCATAAATCGTTGCAGTTTCCCCTAGAGACGGCTTCTCCTAACCACGGAGTTGTCGGTGCCAATTGTCACTAAACGAGGACTCCCTGTACTTGCTCTCCAGCTTGTTAAGCAGCCCCACACCCCTGTTTCTGGAAAATCTTTTTTCTGTCCTTCCTTCTGCTTACCAGCAGATGGAGGATTTAGTTCCCGAGGCCAGTTTCCCATTCGATAATTCCCTTTTATTTCCAGCTGGTGCTTCCTCCGTTTTGGAAATAGCCTCACCGCTCAGTTTATTTATTTATGAGACTTATATACCGCTTTAAGTGCAAGCACTCTCTAAGCTGTGAACACCAGTAAGCAATGTATATATATATTTACATTGCCCCCAACAATCTGGGTCCTCATTTTACCTACCCCGGAAGGATGGAAGGCTGAGTCAACCTTGAGCCGGTGAGATTTGAACCGCTGACCTGCTGAACACAGTCAGCTAAAGTGGCTTGCAGTACTGCACTCTAACTGGTCCGGCTCTTAATGCAGCTCTGGGTGCTGGTCCAGGCAGGTCATTCCATCCAGCTACCAGCTCTGCCTCGTTGGACACTGTTTTTAAGTTTCTTCTTGCTAATATTTTGTTTCTGGAAGCGTTGAGTTTCTGGCTTAAAATAAAACCGAGAGAAACGGCAACGGCAGCAGGCGCTTCCATCGAAGGCTCACCGTGAACCAGCATTTCTTTGCCGCTTGAACCGGGAAGCGATTTTGGAGCTGTGTGAACCTTTGCCCTTATCCGTGATTTTCCCCAGGGACAACCTTGCCTTCTGCCAAAAAGTTACCTTATTTCGTTTTTTCCTTCCACCACTCGTTTAGCGGCCAAAATGACAAAGGCGCTGAAAAAAAACTGACTTAAGACCGTTTTTCGCACTCGTGACCCAGGGTCACGTGATCAAAATTAGGCCCCTTGGCAGCTGACTCGTATTCATGACCGTTGCGGTGTCCCAGGGTCACGTGATTCCTCTTTTGTGACCGTCTGACAGGCAAATTCAACGGGGGGGGGGGAAAGACAGATTCATTTAGCGACCCGGTTACTGACTTTGCAACTGCAGTGGTTCGCTTGAAAGGTCGTAACAGGAAGCAAAATCCGCTGAACAGCTTAGCAGCGGAAATGTGGAGGTCGGCTGTGGTCATAAAGTCGAGGGCTCCAGACTTGATTCCTCCATTCCTGGATGGAGCTGTGTCCCTAAGTCCCTCCCCCCCCCCAGACCTTTGGAGCCCTGGATTGTCCCTGGCCAGGATTTGGCCATCTCTTTTGGTGCAAAGCCTCTTTTGAATTTCCAGAGGGAAGAAAAAAAAAACCAGCTGCCTCTTCCTGGTTCTCGGATGTACTGAGAAAAATCCGCCAGCTACACCATGGAGCAGGAGATGTGCAAAGGTATCTATCTGGCGTTCATTTCCACAAATAGATGTCCTGGTTTTTTTTTTATTTTTTATTTAGATTTTCTGCAAGCAGCCGCAGAAATCCGCTCTCCCTTCATTTGGGGATGTTACAAAATAAAATAAAAACCAAACCCTGAACTCTTTTTTCCGGAGGCGTTTTCTGCATTTCAAAAGCTGCCAGCCATTCGCAGACCCCTCCCCAAAGCCAGTGGATGAAAGCATTGCAAATGAGTGTTTTTTCCTTTTCTCTGCCCACTGGACTGTGCCTTCCCTACCCCTCCCCTCACCCCCTGGCTGTCAGAAAAATATCCCTCAGCAAACCTAGTTTGGTTCCTCAGCTGTGGTCCCACTGGAATTTTTTCTGGGTATGCAAGCATCTTGCAGCAGCCCACTATTTTTAGCTCTGCAGTGCAGAGTTTAACGCACGCCTATTGTGTTGCACGCTTACAGATGTGTTTCATTTGACTTCTATAAAGGGGCCACAGAATAGGCCAGTTGAGGGAGCCAGGTTGGGCCCAATGAGTAGGCGTGACGTCGTTTGGCGTAGAATTATGATAGTTCTCCTGCCTGAGCCGGGGGCTGGACTAGAAGACCTCCAAGGTCCCTTCCAGCTTCTGTTCTGTTCTGTTCCGTTCTGTTCTATTCTATTATATATATTCTCTTCTAGTCTAGTCTAGTCTCCATTCCATTCTATTTCTGTTCTGTTCTATATTGTAGTTTATTTTAGTCTACTCTAGTCTCCATTCCATTCTATTCTATCCTAGGCTTATTCCAGTCCAGTCCAGTCTAGTCTCTATTCCATTCCATTCTATTTTTGTTCTATATTCTATATTCTCGTCTACTCTACTCTAGCTCCAAGTCTAGTCTAGTCTCCATTCCAGTCCAGTCTAGTCTAGTCTAGTCCAGTCTAGTCTCTGTTCCATTCCATTCCATTCTAGTTCTGTTCTGTTCTGTTCTATATTCTATATTATCTTCTAGGTTGATTCTCTCCTTGATCAGTTTCCATCTGTTGCTTCTTGTCCTGCCTTCAGGTGCTTTGGAGAACAGCTTGGCACCTGAGATATTGGATCACTGCTATCATGTCACCCCTCATCCTTCTCTTCATTAAACTAGTCATGCCCAATTTCAGCAACCATTCCTGGTATGTTTTAGCCTCCAGTACCCTAATCATCTTTGTTGCTCTTCTCTGCACTCTTTCTAAGTCAACATCTTTTTTACATCGTGGTGACCAAAAGTGGATGCAGGATTCCAAGTGCGGCCTTACCAAGGCTTTGTAAAGCGGTGTTAACACTTCACGTAATCTTGATTCTGTCCCTCTGTTAATGCAGCCCAGCACTGTGTTGGCTTTTTTGGCAGCTGCAGCACATGGCTGGCTCCTATTTAAGTGTTCCAGTGGTGCTCCAGATGTTTTGGGGATTGCATCCAAGGTGCCTATGACTATTAGTATCGTCTTTGCTTTCTATTGCCATTCTACTTCGATCTGCAGCGCTCCATGTTTTGTGATTATTTTCAGTAACAGCGGCTACTGTCGTTTGGGGCTCTGCCTCTCGTCAATGAGCAACACCCTTTTCGTCCTACGCGTAGACAGAGAGGTGGAAAAATGTTGGAAAACCGGACGTAGTTTTGCAATCCACCTTCGGTGCGGTGAAGGGATGCCAGGTTTTTTTCCCATGACAAAACTCTTTTATGTTGGCTTCTGGGCTGAGGGAACTCATAAAATACGATGCGGCATCCTCGTCGCTCGAGGCATCCTCATCTGCGGAGGAAGCACCTATAGATTGTGAGGTGGAAAGGACATCATGGGCGTGTGTCTCACAAAATCGTAGCCGGCTTTTCCCTCCGTTTCAGCAGATTCTGAGATTCTGAGGTAGAAAACAGTGCCCTGATCTTCTTCCCGGCAGCGGAAAGCCATCAGTTATTTGCGTATTTTTCTGAAGACCAGCAGCCCCATTTTTCCTGCTCAACCGGTTGGAATCCGTACGAGCCGCTGATGTGCATTTCACTAAACATCTTTGGAGATTCTCAGCCATCCAGGTCCATGGTTGTCCCAAAGGTGCTTTTTCAGGATGCAACTGATTTTCTCTGAAGATGTTTTGCTTCTCATTCTTCAGCTCTGACTGGATGGTGGGGAATGGAAGGGTTGCAGAAGCTGGTCATTTGCCTTCTTTTAGAGAGTCGTTGAGGCCACCTGGAGATTTACCTGTGTCCTCAGGGTCACCTGAGTGGTGCAAATGGGCGTGAGGCCTTCTTGACTGCAGGATGTTTTCTGCCCTGGATCCCTTCCCTGTTGAAGACATGAGTCTGGGTTGCCTGCATCTCACACTGAAGCAGAAATGGTTCCTGTTGTCTGTAGACCAGGGGTAGGCAACCTTGGCTCTTTTATGACTCGTGGACTTCAACTCCCAGAATTCCGGAGCCAGCCATGCTGAAGGGAAAGGGAGAAGTTTCCAAGCTGAGCCATGCTGGCTGAGGAATTCTGGGAGTTGAAGTCCACCAGTCATGAAGGGGGCCATAGTTCCCCCATGCTGGCTGAGGAATTCTGGGACTTGAAGTCCACAAGTCATAAAGGGGCCATAGTTCCCCCATGCTGGCTCAGGAATTCTGGGAGTTGAAGTCCACGAGTCATGAAGGGGGCCATAGTTCCCCCATGCTGGCTGAGGAATTCTGGGACTTGAAGTCCACAAGTCATAAAAGAGCCGAGGTTGCCTACCCCTGGTCTAGGAGGCTCACCGCTTACAACAGGAGGACTTAGAACAGGGGTAGGCAACCTTGGCCCTTTTATGACTCATGGACTTCAACTCCCAGAATTCCTGAGCCAGCATGGCTCATCTTGGAAACCTCTCCCTTTCCCCTCAGCATGGCTGGCTCAGGAATTCTGGGAGTTGAAGTCCACCAGTCATAAAAGAGCCAAGGTTGCCTACCCCTGCTGTAGACCATTTCAAAAAAAGCCACTCCACAGCGAATGTGCATTTTTGAGCAAACGTGCATTTTTGCTTCCAAGCATAAGCCATGTTTTGCAAGTGATGACCCTTGCAACGATAGGTCAACGGCCATCCAGCTTTTCTTCACCTCTGGCCTAGTTGCACAGCCAAATATAATCATCCAAAACAGCCGTGCGGACATTGCAAACAAAAAACTATTTGTGGAATAAGCTATTTTGAACAAGCAGTTTGCGTAAATACGAGTGGCAAAACTGCCCATTTTCCTTTTTCCCGATTGGTGCAGAAACGAGCTGCAAGCCCAGTTAGGAGTTGCTGCTGTAAACAAACAAAATAGACAGATGTTTAGGTTCCTCATCCCCCTGTTTAACCATAGATAGAGCCATTGTTTAGATTAATTGCAAGTTTGTACCACGAGAGGCCGGGCAACATCTTGCAAGCAAATGATGGGAGAAGAATTTCAGCCAGGAAATGACAAAGGCATTGGAGATCGGAGCAAAGACGTGGTCTTAATTAAGGGGGCCCCAATTGTGGACTGTCTTCCTGGTTCATGAAGGGCCTCTAACGCAGTGTTTCTCAACCTTGACAATTGGGGCCCCTTAATTAAGACCACGTCCTTGCTCCGATCTCCAATGCCTTTGTCATTTCCTGGTTGAAATTCTTCTCCCATCAGTTTCTCAGCCTTGACAATTTTAAGGCATGTGGACTTCAACTCCCAGAATTCCGCAGCCAGCAATGCTGGCTGTGGAATTCTGGGAGTTGAAGTACCCATGCCTTAAAATTGTCAAGGTTGAGAAACACTGCGAGTCTAACGTTTCCTTCACCAACTTTCCTGTTTACCTGAGTTTTCAGTCAGGTGGTCCTTCTGTGCCGACATATCTGGTTTTTCAAGCAGCAGAGCTTGAAACGTCGGTAGGAGCAAAACCTCAAAGGGAATCTGATCACGCCTTTTCCAGCTAATACATTTTTATGAACAGGCCGAATCTCGGCGTCATCGGCCAAACAGAACGGATTTACATACATTTCTGTAGCTGCCCTGGTGAAGTTCGCTCACAAAAAACGCCTCTTGAAATAAACGGGGCGTGCCGAAAAAGCTGCCACCAGATGCTTCCTGGTTTTCGTCTCCGTCTCGGCGAACTTTTCCCACGTTTTATAGCCTTTCCAAAAAGCTGATTTAAATTTTGCTTTGGGAAGCTTCTTCCCCCAGATGCATTTCCAAGCATATTTGAAAGTCCCCGCGTCTTCCGGGTCATTCGGATCAGAAAGATTCCATCTCAACGCAGTGGTTTCTTCTCCGGTTTGATGAGAAGCTGTTGCTTTCCTGAAGAAGTCGGTGCATTTCTTTCTCTGCTTTCCAAACAGGCCAGCGGCCTAATCTTGGCTCCGATGGCTAGTTTAAAGATTAATGACTCTCCACTTAATCACCAGCCCTGGTTGGGTTGTCGTTTCTGCCCCTATGGTTTTATGCCTTCTCAAGATGAGATACCAGCGTTCAGAAGCCAAGGAGCTCCAAATTGCAACTGGCATCAGATGCCAGGTCTAATAGTACTAGGCTGCATGAACGGAGGGACAGAATCAAGATCACGCAAAGTGTTAATACCACTTTACAAAGCCTTGGTGAGGCCACACTTGGAATACTGCATCCAGTTTTGGTCACCGCGATGTAAAAAAGATGTTGAGACTAGAAAGAGTGCAGAGAAGAGCAACAAAGATGATTAGGGGACTGGAGGCTAAAACATACAAGGAACGGTTGCTGGAATTGGGTACGTCCAGTTCAATGAAGAGAAGGACGAGGGATGACATGATAGCAGTCTTCCAATATCTCAGGGGATGCCCCAAAGAAGAGGGAGTCAAGCTATTCTCCGAAGCACCTGAAGGCAGGACAAGAAGCAACGGATGGAAACTCTTCAAGGAGAGAAGCAACCTAGAACTAAGGAGAAACTTCCTGACAGTGAGAACAATTAACCAGTGGAACAACCTGCCTCCAGAAGCGGTGAATGCTCCAACACTGGAAGTTTTTAAGAAGAGACCGGACAGCCATTTGTCCGAAATGGTGTAGGGTTTCCTGCCTGAGCAGGGGGTTGGACTAGATGACCTCCAAGGTCCCTTCCATCATCATCATCATCATCATCATCATCATCATCATCATCATTATTATTATTATTATTATCAAGGAAAGGCTGCTGGAACCTCCTAAGGCAGGCTAACAAGTCAAAAGCAGCCCCGCGATTTAATTTATCTTCCTGCGTGCTCTTTTGTTAAATATTTTAGTGCATCCGGCTCGCCAGAGATTCATCTTTGCTTGAAAATGCACTTAAGAGAGTTTCTTATGCAGAATCCGTACATGCGATCAGCAATATTCCTTCCCCCCCCTCCCTTTTTTTTTTCTTCCTCATTTCCGGAATGGGTTTTTTTAGAGGCACTCGGTAGCCAAAACCATGTTAGTCAACAGCAAAACTCTTTCTATAACTACTTTGGGCTCATTGATTACTCATTGTCTAGAGTGCCAGAGGTGAGATTTATTATTTCAAGCGTTTATGTATTGCCTCGTAACAAAACGTTGGCGTTGGGGCAGTTCCCGGTAAACCTGGTTTAAAAAATGTAGTGCATTAAAGCTTGAGCGTTGCAATAACTCACCAGTGAACTACCGGCAAGATATGTTTAGGGTTCTCTCAGACTGTTTCCCCAAACAGGATTTAAATCAGACTTTTTCAGTCTTGGCAGCTTAAGACAGGTGGACTTCAACTGTAGCTGGAGAATTCTGGAAGTTGAAGTCCACCTGTGGCCGAGATTGAGAAACGCCGATTTGGACCCTCAAAACTCGGCCGTGGAAATATTTTTGGATGGCTGTGCGTCCCAAATCCTCCGTTACAGAAAGCTGGCTTGAGAAATCCCCATTTCACCACCATCCCTATTGCTTCTACCCCTTTCCCAGATGAGCAGATATTGTTGGCTTCTCCAAGAAAGAGAGCTTAAACATTTGGAGAATTACAAAAAAAAAAAGATGTTGAGCCTTTGGAAAAAGTGCAAAGAAGAGCAACTAAGATGATTAAAGGCCTGGAGACTAAAACATATGAAGAACGGTTGCAGGAATTGGGTATGGCTAGTCTGGAGAAAAGAAGGACTAGGGGTGACATGATAGCAGTCTTCCAGTATTTTGAGAGGCTGCCACACTGAAGAAGGAATCAATTTATTTTCCAAAGCACCCAGAAGGCAGGACAAGAAACAATAGATGGAAACTAATCAAGGAGAGAAGCAACCTGGAATTAAGGAGAAACACCCTAATTAACCACTGGAACAGCTTGCCACCAGAAGTTGTGGGTGCTCCATCACTGGAGGCTTTTAAGAAGAGACTGGACAGTCACTTGTCTGAAATGGTCTAGGGCAGTGGTTCTCAACCTTGTTAATGCCGCGACCCCCAACCGGTTGTAAGTTGAGGAATACTCAACTGGTGCAGCACCGTTTGCAGAATGGGACTTTTGGCAGGCTCAGCAGGGCAGAGACAGCCTGGACAATTCCCATTGGCTTTTGAAAGCCAATAGAATTGGCCTGTATTCAAGAGAGTCTATTCTATTGGCTTTCAAAAGCCAATAGAATAAAAGGGAGTAGCACAGCTAAGGAAAAGGGGGGGAAAAATGGCGGACTGCATTGTTTGGCGACCCCCGTGAAATGGTCATTCAACCCCAAATGGGGTCCCGACCCACAGGTTGAGAACCACTGGTATAGGGTCTCCTGCTTGAGCAGGGGGGTGGACTAGATGACCTCCAAGGTCCCTTCCAGCTCTATTCTGATTCTGACTTTAAATTGGCTGTCAAGTCCATTTTTTTCTGAATTCAGGAATAAGGCACCTGCGTGCTGAATTGTATTATGTGGACAGTTTGATTGAATGTTGAGGTGGCTTGTCCTTTGGACTGTTCTCCTCGTATTTTGTGTGCAAGCTTTTGTTCCAATTCCCCTGGGTTTATCCAGGCCTTGTCCCAAGAGCACCCAAAAATCATAAAATAAATTATTGCCGGCGTTTCAGTGCCAGCATGCTCATTGGAGCGAGGATGACCCAGATACAGTTCCCCCGCTGTGACGGATGCTGCTGGAGAGAACTTTGAACGGAGACCAGAAATTAAAATTACGGTGCAGAAGGAACCAGGGGGCTTTGTCGTTTGTCATTGGGGTGTGTGTGTGTGTGTGTGTGTGTGTGTGTGTGTGTGTGTGTACCATAAAAAACTCTCCCTGCCAAAGGGAGAAAGAGAGCATCTGTTTAAGCGAGGCAAGAAGGAAAACCAGCTTCCTGCTTTGAAGGGTCTCTTTTATTAACATCTGTCGGGGGGGGGGGGAAGCAGTGGCGCCCTTGATCTCCAAATGTAGAGACAGCTTCTTCGTCACGTGTTTGGGCCCAGCAGGTTGTGTGAGTTGCGGTAGAAAGCCATCTGTCCAGCAAGCCCAAATCTGGGAACATCTGGCAGAAGACCAGCTCCTTGGTGCTTCTCTCCATTGTGGCACTTTGTGGGGTTCAGCTCCTGCATGGAAAGAGATGTCAGGTTGCTTCAGATATTGTTCCCACCAGGACACGGAGGTTGTCTGAAACGAGCCAGTTCCGTCACACTGTGAAATCTCCATCCCCTCCGAAACCCTAGTAGGGCCACACTTGGAATGCTGCAACCAGTTTAGGTCACCATACTACAAAAAATATTTTGAGGCTTTGGAAAAAGTGCAGAGAAGAGCCACTAAGAATGATCAGAGGCCTGGAGATTAAAACATATGAAGAACAACTGCAGGAATTGGGAATGGCCAGTCTAGAGAAAAGAAGGACTAGGGGGGACATGATAGCAGTCTTCCAATATTTGAGGGGCTGCCACAAAGAAGAAGAAGGGGTCAACTTATTCTCCAAAGCACCAGAAGGCAGGACAAGAAACAATGGATGGAAACTGAGAATTGGAATTAAGGAGAAACTTCCTAACAGTGAGGACAGTTAACCAGTGGAACAGAAGTTGCCTTCAGAAATCGTGGGTGCTCCATCACTGGAGGTTTTTAAGAAGAGACTAGACAGTCACTTATTTGAAATGGTATAGGTTCTTCTGCTTGAGCAGGGGGCTGGACTAGAAGACCTCCAAGGTCCCTTCCAGCTCTATTCTATTCTAAGATGTCCCTTTTTTCCCTTTGTCTCAGTTGGCTTCCTCTGTGATCAGTCTCTCCACTTTGTAGAGCTGGTGGACCTATTTGGAGGGCTTGAAATGGTTGGGTGATGTTCCTACAACAAGGGCTGGGTGGTGGTCAACTGATATGAAGATGTCATTTCATCTCTTATCATCTCTTACTTTCGCTTGGGGCTGTTCTTCTGCAGACAGGATAGATGTCCTAAAGGCGC
>JAKSXO010000038.1:3772530-4002530 GCA_024509115.1 Crotalus helleri | reverse complement strand
TATGGCCTATCTTGTCATGTATCACGATGCCCGATTGTGATGTGCACAGAGGTTCTCGATCAGCGAGAGCCTTTGCACTCTAAAGAACTCTCTGCCTGAGGGGCTCTCTGAGCTTGCTTGTTTTCTTGCAGATGTGTCATTAGTCAGACTAGATGACTAGATGTTCCTAGTTTGGATAATGAAAAGTCTGCAAGAAAATAAGCAAGCTCGGAGAGTGCTAAGGATCCCACAATCCTCCTCCTCCTCCTCCTCCTCCTCCTCCTCTTTGCAAACCCCACTCCCTTCCAGCATTGATGATGTTCCCTAGTTGGGTCATGAAATGTCTGCAAGAAAACAAGCAAGCTCAGAGAGAACCAAGGACCCCACAGTCGTCGTCGTCTTCCTCCTCCTCCTCTTTGCAAGCCCTACTCCCTTCTAGCACTGATGATGTTTCCTAGTTGGGTCATGAAATGTCTGCAAGGAAACAAGCAAGCTCAGAGACCACCAAGGACCCCATAGTTCTCCTCCTCCTCCTCCTCTCCCACAACCCCCCTCCCTTCCACACTGATAATGTTCCCTAGTTGGGTCATGAAACGTCTGCAAGAAGACAACCAAGCTCAGAGAGCACCAAGGACCCCTCATGCCAACGCTGAGCTATACCTATTCTCCTTTATTAATAAATCTCTGCCTTTCTCCCGTCCCGGAAATCCAAGGTGTGTCTCCCAAAGCTTCTTGTCGTATAATTCCATATTCATCCCGAAAAGCTTTTTTGGGCTTAGATACTAGCATTTATGTTGGGCTTGCCTGCTAGACGCCATTTGTTGGGTGAAAATTTGCTCCTTTGTTTTGCTTCTTAATTGGACTACAAACTTGGTGGGATGTTTCTTTATCACGTGTGTGTGTGTGTGTCTGTCTGTCTGTCTGTCTGTCTCTTTCCCACCGGAGCACAAGGGTTTCATTATTCTGCACGGTGTCTGGCAAACCATTTGTCTCTCTCCTCCTGGCCTGCATTTTGGGGCAAGACAAAATTTAATCTCTCCACGCACAAAAAAGGGGCATTTTGACAGTGCATAGCCACGTGATGCTTTTTACACGTTGCTTTTTTCATTTTGGGGAGAAACCTTCTGCAGTTTATATGGCAAGGGTTGATTCACAGCGGCTACAGGACTTGGGTATGGCTAGTCTAAAGAAAAGAAGAAATAGGGGTGACCTGATAGCAGCATTCCAGTATTTGAGGGGCTACCACCAAGAAGAGGGGGGTCAAGCTATTCTCCAAAGCACCAGAGGGAAGGACAAGAGATAATGGATGGAAACTGATCAAGGAGAAAAGCAACCTGGAATTAAGGAGGAATTTCCTAACAGTGAGGACAATTAACCAGTGGAACAGCTTGCCACCAGAAGTTGTGGGTGCTCCATCACTGAAGAAGAGATTGGACAGCCATTTGTCTGGAATGGTATAGGGTGTCCTTCTTGAGCAGCGGGCTGGACTAGAAGACCTCCGAGATCCCTTCCAGTTCTATTCTGATTCTGATATAGACACATGAGAGTTTGGTTAAAAAAACAACAACTGCCTAGCTAAAAATTGAGATGGCGGTAAGCAGTTTTAATCTTCAGCAACTTTCTCCTAAACATACACAGATTGCCAACCGGTAGCGAATTCCACAGGCTGTAATGGATTTATAGATGTCCGATGACGTATATTGCCAGTAACTCCATGCATGCACGTTTTCCATAAACGTTAAAGAAATGCTTCATGCATTGAATAAAAGGCCTTACATCGCCCGCCCTTCAGCATGAAAGCTGTGACTAATAAAGGACATATAAGGTATCACTGTACATGTCAAATTGGTGGACGGCTGCAATAAGCGAACTCCAAAATCTTCATCAGAATTAAAGGATTTCTTAGGAAGAACATTATTTTTGTTTTCATTTTATTGCTTTGCTCTTTGTATGGTATCTCTTTCTTTCCTTCCTTCCTTCCCTCCCTCCCTCTCTCTTTCCTTCCTTTTTCTTTCTTTCTTTCCTTCTCTTTCCTTCCTTCCTTCTTTTTCTTTCTTTCCTCTTTCTTTCCTTCCCTCTCTCTCTTTCCTTCCTTTTTCTTTCTTTCCTTTCTTTCCTTTCTTCCCTCCCTCTCTCTCTCTTTCTTTCTTTTTCTTTCCTTTTTCTTTCTTTCCTCTTTTTTTCCTTCTCTTTCCTTCCTTCCTTCCCTCTCGCCTTCCTTCTTTCTTTTTCTTTCTTCCTTTTTTCTTTCTTTCCTTCCTTTTTCTTTCCTTTTCCTTCCTTCCTTCCTTCCTTCCTTTTTTCCTTCTTTCCTTCTCTTTCCTTCCTTCCTTTCCCTCTCTCCTCCCTTCCTTTCTTTTTTCTTTCCTTCTTTCTTTCCTTCTCTTTCCTTCCTTCCTTCCCTCCCTCCCTCTTTCTTTCTTTCCTTCCTTTTTCTTTCCTTTTTCTTCTTTCCTCTTTCTTTCCTTCCTTCTTTTTCTTTCTTTCCTTCCCTCCTTTCCTCCCTCTTTCCTTCTTTTTCTTTCCTTTTTCTTTCTTTCCTCTTTCCTTCCTTCCTTCCTTCCTTTTTCCCTCTCTCCTCCCTTTCTTTCTTTCTTTCTTTCTTTCTTTCTTTCTTTCTTTCTTTCTTTCTTTCTTTCTTTCTTTCTTTCTTTCTTTCTTTCTTTCTTTCTTTCTTTCTTTCTTTCTTTCTTTCTTTCTTTCCTGTGAACCGGCCAGAGTCTTTACGGCTGGTAGAAATCAATGTTATGCTGAGAGTACTTCAAGGCATCCCAAAATCGGTACAATAACCTTGTTTTCCTCCCTTTCTGAAAACTCTAAATAATGCAACAGGAGCCTAGTTGTGTCATACTTGCAAGTTTTTGCTTGGAAATAACTTCCAAGTAAACATTAAGGGCTTTTGTGTCCGTTTTAGAATTGTCTTAACTTTCCTCAGAGGGTTGAAAGATGAGGAGGCTGAGATTATTTTGCAGGACTTGGGGGGAAGTTTAAGGAATTTAGGAGGTACTTGAGGTACTTACAGTGCTCTGGGTTCCTGTTTGGGCTTTTAACCTTCCCCGCCACCCCCAAATGTCAGTGGGTACCTGTGGCCGTCGAACAGTTAAATCTTCACCTTGGAAATCAAATCCGTTGAACGTAAGAGCTTGCTAAGATTATCCTTGTGGGTTTCCTCCTGCAAAATTAATGTGTTCCAGGTGGTTGTCCCTGTCATTGGCTAAGTGTTTAAGATGGGCCTTAAATATTTCTTCTTTATGCAGTGCGTGTGTGTGGGGGGGTGTCTCTTGATTTTAGGCAGCGGGTTGTGGGGGAGAAGAGGAATCTGACGGAAAGTTTCAAAGGAGCTGGAGAGAGAGAGCAGTTGGGGGCCTTCAGAAGCTGTGGGAGCTTCATCCCTGGAAGCTTTCAAGAAGAGAGTGGACTGTCGTCTGTCAGAAACGGTGTAGGGTCTCCTGCATGGGCGGGGGTGGTGGTGTTGGACTAGATCAAGACTTTGCAACCAGTGGTACGGGTACCACCTGTGATACATTGGCACCTGGCAGGTGGTACGCGACCATCGTAGAAAAGTGGTGGCGGGCGAGGGGAATGAGCTGAACCGGTGGCCGCACCGCACAAGCCTGAGCGAGAGATGGCTGGAGCTGCAGGGCTGTCAGGGCTCAGCGGAAGCGCCAGGATCAGTGCCAGGCTCCAGCTGATTGGTGCTTCGGGGCGGTCAGGGCTCACTGGAAGCGCCAGGATCAGCGCCAGGCTCCAGCTGGACCTCGGCGCTGATCCTGGCACTTCTGCTGAGCCCAGAAGAAGCGCCGATCAGCTGGAATGTTGCAGCATCTCCAGGGTCTTGTGATTTACATTCAGATGCTTGGCAACTGATTCATATTTATGACGGTCACAGTGTCCCAGGCTCATGTGAAGTGACCAAAACCTGCTGCAACCACCTAGCAGACGGGGGGGGGATAAAAACCAAACACCCCCCACCCCACCCCCACTGCCAATCCTCAACAGAAATGCTCACAACAGTGAAAACTTCGGACAGGAGGAAGAGCGCGGGCAGGTGGGCAGGCAGGTGTCTTGCTCGGCTGTGGCTTGGGGGGGCACTTTTTTCAGTGCCATTGTAACTTCGAACAGTCACTAAGCGAACTGTTGTAAGTCGAGGACTACCTGTACTTTATCACTTTTTTCCTTTTTTGGGGGGGGTCATCAAGTTTTTGACACCTTGCTAGGCGACTGGTGGTCCTCGGATGTTGCCGTATCCTAAAAGTGGTACAATGAGTGAAAAGGTTGAAAAGCCCTGGACTAGATGACCTCCGAGGTCCTTTCCAACTTGGTGATTCCATTCAGTTGGGGCTGAAGAACTGCTGGTGGTCAACCCCTTTGGGGACATTTCTGCCTTCCGCAGAAAACAAGCATCTTCCTTCACCTGGCAAAGCTGCAGCCTCTCCCGTGGAAAGTGCCTGGTCCAACTGGTTTCCAATTTCTTCCGCTTCTGAATTTCTCCCCTGTTCTTTCTCTGGGCTTTGCAGGTGCCTGGTGGAACCTGACTCCAGGAACGCCACACCTGGGTGACCTTCTGAGCTGGGAAAAGACTGAGAGGCTTATGTGGAGCTGCTGGTTGAAATCCCAGTGCCTAGCTAAGATACCCAGGAGAAGGGAGAAGGAGAAAGGCGAAGAGCACCAGAGGTGAAATCTGCTGTAGCCATGGTAGGTCCCGCTGGCTGGTCACCCCGAGGGGTGGGGGGTGGGGGAGAAAGAGCTTCAGTCTGCAGCATGGAGGGTCCCGTTCCCGGTCGCGTAACCAGCTTTGCTAAACTGGCTAGCGAAACAGGGCTGTCCCGCTCTTCGGCTGCGAAAAACAGACCTTGATTTATAGCGGGGACGTTGTGGGAGCCCCGGCGTGGCATGAATTATTAAGCGCCAGTGCGGACGGATGGGCATAAATAACCTTTGCTAATAAAAGTGACATTTGCGAGTTGCAACCTTGAACTCCATGAGGGTCCATGGGGAGGGGGTTGCCCTCTTCCCTGAGGTTCTTCATGGCTGGGGATTTGAAGGGCATTTTTTCTCCCCCTTTCCTCTGCCAGATGGCATTGATAGGGACATTTTAACATACACACACACACACACACACACACATATCCCACCACCCTGGGAAGTGGATTTCCCTTTCTGTGGTCTTCTTTGATGGTGGGGGACACAGAGGGTGGGCCTCCTGCAACTTCTCCCCAAAATAGCCGAAGAGGGACGGATCTGAGGAATCGTGGACTTTATTTGGATGCTCAGGCTGGAGGGGGACAGCGCCGTCGATTCAGTAAGGCCAACCAAGAAGATCAAACAATCTGGGTCTTCCAGATGTTACCGCTTGGGGTGGGAGGCCAGAAGGCTGCCTCCCACTTCTAGTCATCTGAGCCCTAGTTTGAGATACTTTATTCCTGTCGGGGTAACATTTCACCTCCCTTTGAGGTCCTCTGCCTTTGGAGAAAGACGAGGTGGTGAGTAACCAGCCTTCCTTCTCCTGAGGACCAGTCGAAATGAGGTGCTTCCTTAGTCCTTTCTGCTGGGAGGGAATTCAGAATAGAATGGAATGGAATAGAATAGAACAGAGTAGACTAGACTAGACTAGAGTACAATAGAGTATAGACTAGAATGCGGAATGGAATGGAATGGAATAAATAGAGTAGAATAGAGTAGAATAATGATAGAGTAGAGTAGAAGAGAAGAGAAGAGAAGAGAAGACAATAATAGAATGGAATGGAATGGAATGGAATGGAATAGAATAGAATAGAATGTAGAATAGAATGTAAATATAGAATAAAATAGAATAGAATAGAATGTAGAATAGAAAATAGAGAATGGAATGGAATAGAATAGAATAGAATAGAGTAGAATAATGGTAGAGTAGAAGAGAAGAGAAGACAATAATAGAATGGAATGGAATAGAATAGAATAGAGTAATGATAGAATAGAACAGAATAGAATAGAATAGAGTAGAGTAGAGTAGAGTAGAATAGAATAGAGTAATGATAGAATAGAATAGAATAGAATAGAATAGAATAGAATAGAATGCAGAATAGAATAGAGCAGTGGTGGCGAACCTATGGCATGGCTGCCAGAGGCGGCACTCAGAGCCCTCTCTGTGGGCACGCATGCCGTCGCCCCAGTCCTAGGCCTTCAGCTGGGTTTTAAAAAACCTTTTCGCTGTAGGCCTCCACCACCGTGTACACACAAAAAAAGGTTCAATCAATCAATCAATTTCAACTTCTCGCGGGGAAAAAAAAAAGATCTTGGAAAGTTGGAATTGATTGATTGAACTTTTTAGTCCCACCCAGTCTGCTGTTACCACCGCAGCTATGCCCACCCAATGGGCCATGCCCACCTTGGCCACACCCACCCAGTCTGCTATGACCACCACAGCCCCGCCCACCCAGTGGGCCACGCCCACCTGGGTTGCAGTTTGGGCACTCGGTCTCTAAAAGGTTCGCCATCACTGCGCTATGTCTTCAAGACAGACAGTAATAATATTTATATGTCTTTGCATGTCAGGATGTAGGTTTGTAGGTTGTATGTAGCCCTTTTATATGCGTGTTATGTATGTGTACGCTTTTGAGAGCGGGCCACGGAATTTCATGTTTAATGTGTGCCAGTGTGCCCACAGTAACCAAAAAAATGACAATAAAGGTGATCTTTATTGTCATCTTGCCTAACTGGTTTCTCTATCGTCTCGGGGGATCCTCGCCTTGACCTCGGTTCCTTCCTGCACCTCCCCTCAGAGATCAATCCGATCGTTTGCTAACGATGACCGGCACGTGATGATGAAGCATTCGACGATTTATCCGTCTCCAGAGGAACTTGAAGCCGTCCAGAACATGGTCTCCACCGTCGAGTGTGCCCTTAAGCAGGTCTCCGATTGGATGGACGAGACGAGCAAGTCTTCTAAGATGGAGGGCACCTTGGAAGACCAAGAGGAACCGGCTGATGGCCGGAGTAGCAAGTGAGTGGATGAAACGCGGGCTGACCCGTTTTATGTTCTAGCTAGATCCACCATCTAGTGCTGGGTGGGAAATCTACCCCATGCACAGCTCAGTAGGTGATCGACTTGGTCTGTGAAAGTTCATGGGTGTGGAGAATATTAGGAAAGAACGTGAGACGTCATCTTCTTGGCAGAAGACAAGGTCTGCCCTCTTCTTCCCTATGTAGAATATAGAATATAATATAGAATAACAGACTTGGAAGGGACCTTGAAAGTCATCTAGTTCAACTCCGTCAGGCAGGAAACCCTATACCATTTCAGACAAATGGCTGAAGACTACTTGTAAAGCTGCCTTCTGTAATTGACCGATGGGGATTTGGTCAATCCCGATGGTAATAATAATAACAACAACAACATACAAAGACCTACAAATAGAAATAGAAAGACTGGCAAAAGCAAGCAAGGGTAGTACCAATAGTAATGGGCGCCTTGGGTGCAATCCCAAAACAACTGGAGCACCACTTGAATACCATTGGCATTGACAAATTCGCTATTAGTCAATTGCAAAAGGCAGCCTTACTAGGAACTGCTTCCATCCTGAGACAATATCTGTAATACTATCAAACATCCACATCTGCCTATCCCAGGTCCTGGGTAAGGACTCGATAGGTAGACAAAATGCCAAATCCAGTCTGAACATCTGGCTGACTGTGCGATGATCCATAATAATAGTAATAGTAATAGTAATAATAATAGTTGGAAGGGATCTTGGAAGTCATCTAGTTCAAACCCTATACTATTTCAGACAAATGGATGTCCAGTTTCTTCTTAAAAACTTCCAGTGTTGGAGCATTTACTGCTTCTGGAGGCAGGCTGTTCCACTGGTTAATTGTTCTCACTGTCAGAAAATTTCTCCTTAGTTCCAGGTTGCTTCTCTCCTTGATCAATTTCCATCCGTTGCTTCTTGTCCTGCCTTCAGGCACTTTGGAGAATAGCTTGACTCCCTCTTCTTTGGGGCAGCCCCTGAGATATTGGAAGACTGCTATCCTGTCACCCCCTCGTCTTTCTCTTCATTAAACTAGGCATACCCAATTCCAGCAACCGTTCCTTATATTTTTTAGCCTTCCAGTCCCCTGATCATCTTTGTTGCTCTTCTCTGCACTCTTTGTGTCCAGGAAAGTACCCTGTTTCCCCCCAAAATAAGACACAACTGGAAAATACTCCCTAGCATGATTTTTCAGGAGGCTCATAATATAAGCTCCACCCCAACAATAAGCCCCAGTTAAGGTCGTCAGCCAGACGGATGCATTTAGTACCGCATTTCTCCAAAAATAAGACCTCATGCGTCTTTTGGAGCAAAAATGAATATTAAAACCCAATCTTATTTTGGGGGAAATACAGTCTCAGGGTTGGGCTTGAGTAACCAGCTCATCTTGTAGCTCCTTCTGGGATCTTGAGATCTTCTCGGCCAGAATTTGTGGAGAAACAGAATTGCTGAGCTACCATCGTCTTCCAGAGTCAGAGCTGGCAATGCAGGGCTGGCCATGGGGGGCATTGCCTGCCGCACACTCTCCGGGGACGGGGAGCATCTGTCAGTTGCGCCCTGTGCAGCTGTCAGCTGAGTCGTGTCCGGGTTAAATAAGGCAAGTCAGGCTGGCTGAGGGAGACGCGTTGAGGACGGCCTCTGAGTAACATTGAGTGCTCAGTTCCAATTTGGTGGACTTCAGCATGTAACCTGACATGGCTGTGGGGGGCCTTTGCTAGGTTAGTCGTTAGAGAAGAGCTTAAACGAGTCGTCCGACCAGGATGGAAGCCACACATGGATCTACATCTCCATGTTGGACCAGCGGACAGTCTGGTCAGTTGGAAAACAGCAGCTGGTCTGCTTTGCTGAGTTTTTTTTTTAATTTGCTTTTTTTTTTTTTTTAAAGCCCACAGACCACATATCTGGACTTTGAGGCTCCAGCGATAAGCCATCGATGGGTGCACAAACAAACTGTAGGGAGAGAGAAGATCTGTGGCGCAAAACAAAAAAAACGATCTGGGCTTAAGATAAGATGGGTTGGCTGAGGGAAAATCTGGAGGAGCCCCAGAGCACCAGTTTGCAGACTCTCTCCACGCCGGATTGAGTTGTAATTAATGGCTCTGGTGTCATACTTTTCGCCTTGACCCCCTGAAGCTTTCCTATGGGATTTGCCCAGGAAAATCCCGCAGAATTTGCATTCGTGTCGGTAACTGTGGTTGCAACAATGCCGTGCTGGATCTCTCTCTGCATATTTACTGCCTTCCACCTTGGGAACATCTGCTTACATTCCTGGGGAAACTTACCTGAATCATATGAAGATGCATCAGATTAGAGCTGGAAGGGACCCTAGAGGTCTTCTAGTCAAACCCCCTGCTCAAGCAGGAGACCTTATACCAGACAGGTGGTTGTCCAGTCTCTTCTTAAAAACCTCCAGTGATGGAGCGCCCACGATTTCTGGAGGCCAGCTGTTCCACTGGTTAATTGTCCTCGCTGTTAGGAAGTTTCTCCTTGATTCCAGGTTGCTTCTCTCCTTGGTTAGTTTCCATCCGTTGTTTCTTGTCCTGCCTTCTGGTGCTTTGGAGAATAGCTTGACTCCCTCTTCTTTGGGGCAGCTCCTCAAACACTGGAAGACTGCTATCATGTCACCCCTGTTTCTTCTTTTCTTTAGACTAGACCAGTGGTTCTCAACCTGTGGGTCAGGACCCCATTTGGGGTCAAACGACCATTTCACGGGGGTCGCCAAACAACGCAGTCCGCCATTTCCCCCCCCCCCCCCTTTTCCTTAGCTGTGCTACTCCCTTTTGTTCTATTGGCTTTTGAAAGCCAATAGAATAGACTCTCTTGAATAGGGTCTAATTCTATTGGCTTTCCAAAGCCAATAGGAATTGTCCAGGCTGTCTCTGCCCTGCTGAGCCCGCCAAAAGTCCCATTCTGCAAACGGTGCTGCACCAGTTGAGTCGTCCTCGACTTACGACCGGTTGAGTAGTCCTCGACTTACGACCGGTTGGGGGTCGCGGCATTAAAAAGGTTGAGAACCACTGGACTAGACAAACCCAAGTCCCGCAGCCGTTCTTCGTATGTTTTAGTCTCCAGGCCTTCGATCATCTTAGTTGCTCTTCTCTGAACTTTTTGCAAAGTCTTTTTCCATTTTTTTCTTGTCCTGCCTTCAGGGGCTTTGGAGAATAGGTTGACCCCTCCTCATATACTGGAATGCTGCTAACCTGAAAATTATGCGATTGGAGGCACCTGGATGCCGAGAAAAAAAAAGCGAGGAGAGTGGCCACATTTTCAAATCGCTTTCCAAAGCATCACACCTTGTGTGAAATTTCCTTGCCCTCTAGCGTGTACAAGTAGTCCTCCACGGGCGATTACAATTGAGCCCAAAATGTTACGTTGCTAAGTGAGACATTTGTTAAGTGAGCTTTGCCCCATTTCACGACTTTTCTCGACCCATTCGTTAAGCGAACCACTGCAGTTTGTTAAGTTAGTAACACGGTCGTTAAGTGGATCCGGCTCTTTTATGACTGGTGGACTTCAACTCCCAGAATTCCTGAGCCAGCATGGGGGAACTATGGCCCCCTCATCATGGACTTCAACTCCCAGAATTCCTGAGCCAGCCACGCTGAGGGGAAAGGGAGAGGTTTCCAAGCTGAGCCAGGCTGGGAAGGAAGGCCAGGAAGAAAATAAGAGGAAAAGTTATTATTTGGTTGTTCATTTGAATGTGCAACATCGTTCCCTTTGCTATCTCCTTTTTGCCAGAAAATCGGAGGTTGTGATTTACATTTTTTAACAGCTGCCGATGGTGCAAATTCCAGGAGCCTGTTTTTCCCCTGGTTCTCTGTGCTGGAATTTTTTACATCAGCTCGTGCTAAATTTGGGGTGCTGTTTTCTTTGGTGTGTGCATGGACAGGCAGATTAAAAACACTTTTGGCCAGGTGTTCCCCAAAATGAGCAGGTTGGCTATAAGGAAGCCTGCATGGAAATCCAGTGCCGCTCTTTGTGATGGTCTGCCTCTTGACCCTAATTTATTTCCTTTCCCGAGGCCAGCCTTGCTACAGCTCTCTCTATCCACTCCCCACATCTTTTAAAAAAGGGAGCGAGCTCTTTATGCATAAAAAGCTCCTGCAATGAGTAGAAGCCCACCCCCCCCTTTCCCTCCAAGGCCAGCTTTCCTTGCCACAAGAAAGACGAGAAAGAAACAAAAAAAAACATGCCTCAGATTCTCTGGAGCAGAAAATGGACCGTGATTGGAAGAAGGAGGGTGTTGGAGCTTTAAATGCAAAATTTATTAGTGGTAAAACTCTGTGACGTGGCATATTATGTGGGCCAGCTGCACTGTGTCCTTACATCAAGGTGAGGGTTTTCAGAGGCCGCCGCGGTTTGGTTGAAGAGACCACTCTGCCTAAGAACATCCGTAGCCTTCCATTTGCCCTTCAGCTGCTCGGGGGTGAACTGAGTTGCCGGTCCAGCATTTTCCAAAATCCCAGCCACCCGTTCACCGAGCTGTTGACACAGTTGTCTTGGTGTGAGTTGCGTTACCCTCTGGAAGCCGAAGCAGCTGCTCTAATGAATTAACAGTCTGGCGTTCACATTCTTGCACGTTCTAAAGCCTTGCAACGTCCCTTGTCCAACATTCTGGGTTTTAAGAGAGCAAAGCAGGTGCAAAATACTATTAATAATAATTGCAAGCAGAAGTAGAACGACTGCGGCAAAAGAAAGCAGAGGTGGGGTCCACACAAGAGTCTTGCGTATGATCCCAAAACAGCTGGAGTACCATTTGAGCGCTAACGGCATTGACACAATCCCCATTGGTCCATTTGCAGAAGGCAGCTTCATTAGGAACAGCTTACATCCTGCAAGGAGATCTTTTAACACCCCAAAGGATCAACATCAGCCTTTCCCAGGTCCTTGGGATGGTCTCAATAGGTGGACAAAAATCCAGTCTAAATACCTGCTGCCTGTGCGATGAACCATAATTTATTATTAGGATACCTTCGGCATTGACAGAATCTCCATCAGTCAATTGCCAAAGGCAGCTTTGCTGGGAACAGCTTACATCCTGCGATGATGTTTTTGACCCCATTAAACCTCCACATCTGCCTATCCAAGGTCCTTGAGAAGGTCTCAATAAGTGGATCAAAATGCCCAGTCCAGCTTAAACATCTGGCTGACTGTGCAACCAATCGTAACAATGAAATTTCCACCCTTTCCAGGGAGCAAGGCGGCCGGATCTTGTGTGGCGTGATGAGGATTGGTTTGGTGGCCAAAGGCTTGTTGATAAAGGACGACATGGACCTGGAACTGGTCCTCATGTGCAAAGAGAAGCCCACAGAGACCCTCTTATCCCTCGTCAAAGACAATCTACCTGTCCAAATCCAGGTGAGCCAAAACTCTAGAAGCCCACATAATTGATCTCTGAGTTTGCAATAGTGGCGAATATCTGTAGCTTGGGTGTAGGATGAGGGTGAAGGTCCATTCTCCGAGCTTGTGGGTTGGTTTCCGAATGTTGCATTAGCAGGCTAGGTAATCTCCAGGTGTGGGTCTGTGATGGGTCTTTTGATGGGTCAGGTCTTATGATGGGTCTCTGAGCAGAGTTCTTCTAGCTTGGAAGATAAGTGGGATCTGGCCTGGTTCATACTTGGATGGGCAACCACCAAGCCCTGTTAGGGATGTAGTCTCTCTTGGGAAGCAGACAAAAGACACCAAGAACCTTTCCACATTGTTGCCAACAAAACAACATAGACACAAGGGTGGCGGTTCATTCTCCCAGCTTGTGGGTTGGTTTCCGAACATTGCGTTACCACACTAGGTAACATCTTTAGCGGAGTTTCGGGGATGTCGGTGTTCTTCTGTTTATAAGGGCTTCAGGTATGGGGGTGTCGAGTGAGGGTCTTGTGATGGATCAGGTGTGAAAGAGAGGCTTGTGATGGGTGTTATGATGGGGAGGTTACATCAGGTCAGGGTCACTGGGAGGGGAACTGCTAATGGGAAGTGGGGGATTGCGCGGGATGGCTGAGGGTTGGTGCTGCCTCTGGCTGGGCGGTTGATTTGGATTTGGAGGGGTTCGTAGGCTGGTGGTAGGTCAGTGTAACCTCCCCATCACAAGACCCATCACAGGCCTCTCACTCATGACTCACACCTGACCCATCACAAGACCCTCACTCAACAGACCCGCACCAGAAGCCCTTATAAACAGAAGCACCCTGACATCTCCTAAACTCCGCTGACGAGGTTACCCAGCCTGGTAACACAACGTTCAGAAACCATCCCAGCTTTGTAATACAACGTTCGGAAACCAACCCACAAGCTGGGAGAATGAACCCCCCCTCTCTCTTTCTCTCTCTCTCTCCCTCCCTCCCTCCCTCCCTCTCTCTCTCTCTCTCTCTCTCTCTCTCACACACACACACACACACACACGCACACACACCAAACTCTGGCGGCTGCTGCTCCCTGTTTTATTATCTGGACAGAGAAGAAATTTTTCCCAGTGTGTGTTTTTCCTTCTTAACCAAGGAAAAACTGGGGCGGTTTAAAAACGCATCTATTTTTCTTGGCAACGCAGGTTGTTCTCCAGAGAAGGTGAGGGGGAAAAAACGGTGCAGGCTTCTTGGCTTTTTCCATTTTTTTTCCTTCCGTCAGTTGCTGGAGGCAGCATTTTGAAACTCATTTTTCTTGGCAAGGTGTCTTTTCTGAGCTGAGCAAGGGCAGCCCCCTGCTGCCCGCTGCTCGAATCTCTGCCCTCCCAAAATCCTGCACCAGCCAGGAAATACTTGTAATTGTGACGCTTTCAGTCCAAATGTAGAAAGCCACAAACCAGTTAAGTTGCCTCCAAGACAGAATCTACTTATTCGTGACAGGTATCCCTTAACTGGATAACTAAACCTCCAAATGTGCCTCTTTTGTTCACAGGGAGTCCTCCACTTAGGAGCACAATTGAGTCCAATTTATGTTGTTCAGTGTTCGTTAAGTTTTCACCCAATTTACGACTTTTCTCGTCTCATTTGTTAAGTGGACCACTGCAGTTGTTAAATTAGTAGTTAAATTAGTTAAGTTGTCTTTGCTTGTCGCAAAAGGGGATCACGTCTCTCTCTCTCTCTCTCTCTCTCTCTCTCTCTCTCTCACACACACACACACACACACACCCCACACACACACACACACACACACTCCGGATACTGCGACCGTCATAAATATGAACCAGCTGTCAAGCATCTGAATGTCAATCACGTGAGCACGGCGATGCCGCAGCGGTTTAAGTGTGAAAAATGGTCATAAAGTCACTTTTTTTCAGTGTAGCTTCGGACATTAAACAAGCTTTAGTAAGCCAAGGACTACCTGTGTACATTTTCCAATATTCTAAATCGCTATTATTATTGTTGTTGTTGGTGTTGTTGTTGTTGTCTGCTGCCTTAGGCAGACCAATTCGGCAGCTTGTCAGATACGATAATCAGATCGGCAGCCCTAGAAATAACCGGGAGAGACTCACTTTGGGGTGTGAATCAGTATTAATAACATTGTTCCTGCTAGGAAACATAACTACGAGAGAATTTTTTTTATTTTTAGTCGATTGTATTGTAGAAGACCAGAACAGGATCTTTGTTAGGATGAGTTCAAAAATAGCAATAATCTAAATAAAAAATGAAAGTGTGGTTAATTCTGTCGAAAATAAACGGTTGTACAAACTGAGAAAAAAATCAGGGTAGGTTAACAATGTTGGTGAACGACTCCCGTTGTAAAAAGTGGGAGGGTCCCCTCTTATTTTTGTGTTAAAATCGTGCGTGAACAGGCAAATGAGTGGCCGTTTCAAGCTCTCCTAACAGAGTGGATGGATGGACTGGCTCGGGCAACAGGGAGCCAAGTTGCCTTGGTGTCTCCTATCTTACAATCTGGTGCAAGAGCCACAACTGAGTGCGAATTGTGAGGCCCTGGATGGCCTTAGCCGGGTGGATGAGCTGCCTGCCGGCCAGTGATAAAAGCCCTTGGAAAAAGGAGACTGTTTCCGCAGCCTCCAGGGACCGGGAAATGTACCCTGCACTGCAGCAATTCTTCGCCAACTTCTTTTTTTAAACTCGGTTTTCCTGACTCTTCTTGAATGCTCCAGAAAGGCTTCTGCCAACATTTCTAGCGGGGGGGGGGAGAAACTCCCTCCAAAGTGGTTGTTCCCCCCCCCCCCCAGAAGAAGACTCAAAGTCTGGCTTTGCTGCTGCTGCTGTGGTTGTTTCAATGTTTACCGTCGCCGTTTCTGCAAAACCATCCGTTAGTTCGGTGCACCGAGGCGCTTTCAGCAGAGGCGTTACTCTGCTGGACACCAACGCTTCTCCCCACCCTGTGGCTTGACGCAGCCGTTTCTGGCTTGTTTCAGAAACTCACAGAAGAGAAATACCACATAGAACACCATCCCGGCGAAGCGGCCGTCGTCGTCCGTAGCACAACGGGGCTCCCGTTAACCCTCAAAGTGACCCTCACCTCCCCACTAATCCGGGACGAAGCCGAGAAGGATGGAGGTAAAGAGAGATGTTGGAAGGGAGGGGCCGGTCTTGGGTGAAATGGGGTCTCACTTGGCCCCAGGGGAAGGGGGTGCACAGGTGCTGACCTCCCCTGGCTTACCCTACTCGGTGGTAGACCCAGAGTAGAGCTGGTCTTCCTGTGGGACACCAAGGGGCTAGAGGGGTCTCTGGTCACCAAATAGCAGCAGCCCTTAGCCTTATATATTGCTTCACAGTGCTTTACAGCCCTCTCTAAGTGATTTACAGAGTCAGCATATTACCCCCAAAAATCTGGGTCCTCGTTTTACCAACCTTGGAAGGACGGAAGGCTGAGTCCACTATGAGCCCCATCAGGATTGAACTGCTGGCAGTGGGCAGAATTAACCTACAATACTGCATTCTATCCACTACGCTATCCCGGAGATAGACAGACAGACAGACAGATATATAGATATAGATATGATAGACATAGATTGGATAGATAGATAGTCATGTAGATATGATAGACATAGTTAGATAGACAGACAGACATAGACATAGACATATAGACATAGATATAGATATGATAGACAGATACAGATTGGATAAACAGGCAGTCATGTAGATATGATAGACAGTCAGAGAGATAGATAGACATAGACATATAGAGAGATATAGACATGGATTGGATAGATAAGACAGTCATGTAGATATGATAGACATAGACAGACAGATATATAGATATAGACATAGATTGGATAGATAGTCATGTAGATATGATAGACATAGTTAGATAGATAGACAGACAGACATAGACATATAGACATAGATATAGATATGATAGACAGATACAGATTGGATAAACAGGCAGTCATGTAGATATGATAGACATAGACAGAGAGATAGATAGACATAGACATATAGAGAGATATAAACATGGATTGGATAGATAGTCATGTAGATATGATAGACATAGACAAATAGATAGACATATAGATAGATATAGACATAGATTGGATAGATAGACTTGACTGTAAGAAGAAATAGGGATAGGATAGAATAGGAAATATAAAGAATAGAATAGAATAGAATAGAGTAGAATAGAATATAGGAATAAAGAATAGAAGAGAAGAGAATATAGGAATGAAGAATAGAATATGGAATAGAATAGAAGAATAGAATAGAATAGAATAGAATAGAATAGAATAGAATAGAATAGAATAGAATAGAATAGAATAGAATAGTTGGAAGGGACCTTGTAGATCATCTAGTCCAGAGATAGGCAACCTTGGCTCTTTTATGACTCGTGGACTTCAACTCCCAGAATTCCTGAGCATGGCTCTCTCAGGAATTCTAGGAATTGAAGTCCACGAGTCATAAAAGAGCCAAGGTTGCCTACCCCTGGACTAGCCCAGCCCCTCCCAAGCAGGAGACTCTCCACCATTTCTGACAGATGGCAATCCAGTGTCTTCTTGAAAGCTTCCAGTGATGAAGCTCCCACAACCTCTGATGGCAACTTGTGTTCCACCAGTTGATGGTTTCCAAGTACCGATGGCCAATCTTTCTTCTGCGTTAAGGAGAGGACAGCCATGAACCCAGCATAATTTCACAGACCTTCTCTTCTCAAGTCCCCCGAAATGAGACTGTTGTTGAGGTCTTTATACTTGCAATTAAGCCCAGGCAACTTGGTGGGAAGGTTCATCCGCCAACAAAAGCTTTGTTGACTGATGGGCTTCCATCCTTGTTTCAGATTCCTGTCCTGCCTTCTTTTGCCTTCTCCAAGCAGGGCTGGGCTTGACCCATTGGCAACTTTTGTGGGGATGTCTGAGGTCACTGAGTCCCGTTCCCCTGTGGTGGGTCTTCCCTCTTCTGAGTTTACCCCATAGGCCTCTACTTGCCTTTCCTCTATGCAATATCAAGCCAACATCACTGTAGGCCCAGTGTCCTTGATGTTGGATCTACTGCCTTTTGGGGGCAGACCATCCAGGACTTCCTACAGTTTTGGCTGGATGGGTCACTTGATCCCCAAAGATCCCAGAGCGGATCTGAGAGTTGTCCCATGTCCTGGCCACCCACAGTCATTTTATTTTGGGGGTTGTCGCAGTCATCCTTTGAAAAGGAAGCGTTTGACCCGAATCTAGGCATTGCACAAATTCTATTACAGAAGGAACATGTTGATTTTTTTCTGCCCTGATGCCACCAGTTCAGCACCAAGGTTGGCACGCTTCCCAAAACTCTGCATGCAGACAAAAGAAGGATTCAACACGCTCTTTTTATGATTGTTTTTTTTTAATTTAAAAAACAAACAAAGCGTTTTCTATTAGGAGTCCATTTACTAATTTTTGTCCACTTGCTGGCAGTTTTTCGATGCAGTGGAACTGTGTCTTTATTGATGGTCTGTCATCGGGATAAATGGCTCTTCTATTTTTCTATTTTTTTTCCCCTGTCCTGTCGGGGGAGGGAAATATGAATCCTCCTTTCCCTGCCCTGTACCAGCTCCTGGGAAGAATGAGTAACAACCCAGAAACCCCCCACCCCCATTCACAATGGCTTCGTGTCTTCATGGATCTTGGCTTGGCCTGATCCAACTTTCCGATTTTTCTTCAGTTCCACTTCCAGATAACTGGGAGCTGTTGAAAGAGGTTGATTTGCTATCATGATGGGCTGTCCTAGACCGGTGTCTCTTTCCTCCTCCCTCTGCCCTTAGTCCAACCCCAGGTGTTTAATGGCCTCCAGGTCTTGATGTCAGGAGAAACCTGTGTTTCTGGGTAAAAGTGAGCGGGCGTAAGTTGAGGTTGGCCCCTTTTTGGGCTAAGAAAGAAATCCAAGCAAGAAGAGGTCAATTACCTTTAGAGGAAGGTTTCATGCAGACACAGATTCCACCCTACATTCATCTTCCTTCACCCCTACCTCCTCTGTGGAGCAAATCATGACCTATTGTATCTCCTCAACCTTACTTAGGACCGCCTTACTAACCTTTCACCACCGTTGATGGACAGGCATGAACTGATGACCATTTTCTACCCATGGTTTTCCCAGCTGGTCCTCTCCCTCTCTTCCTCCACCCCAGCTCCTCTTTCCATTCTTCTCTCTCCTCCTCCCCTTCCTCCAACAATTTCACTCTCACAATTGCGTCCTCCAGTCAAGAGGCACAACCTGTCGAAAACACCACAGCATAACTTCTCCCTCACCCCTGTTGTTTTCCAAGGTCTTCCCTCAACCTCTTGAATGGCTGCTTCAGAAAGTATTAACCAGCCCTTTGAGGGGAAGCTTATCTTCCTCCAGGTGAACCATTAAGACAGAAGAAAGCCCCGGTGTGGGTCTCAAAAACCGTCCGCCATTTGCATTTCCTTCGCTCTGTGTTAATGGTTACCGAACTGCACGATTAGTGAAGGAAACTGCTAGTACCATTCATGGTTGGCAAGATGGCCTTGGAGACGGACAATCTGTAGTTGTTTTTTTCCCCTCCTAACATCTTTCAAGCAAAGTCTTATGTTTACTCACCGATCGCTGTACAAAGCTTAGATCTGAGCAGATCTTTCCGCCGCATCTGGATCGTTATTTGTGAAATGCAGCTCTATAAATTTGATGAACAAACAAATAAAACTCCATTCGCCTTCCCGGAAGTACAAACAAACTTGATATGATCCAAATGATCCCAGTTATCCATGGACGGTGACCAGCAGTGTCCTTCCCCTCCGAGAAGAAGGAGCTGTTTGGGGAGAGAGAAAAAGTTGGGGAGAGAAAAAAAACAACCACGGCTAACTTCCTTTTTTTTCCTGGAAAAAAAAAAAACCAAACCAAAACCCCCAAACTAGAGTTGTGTCCGTGTTGTGCTTGTGAGCCACTTGAGGGCTAATCCTGTTGATGACTTTGCAGCTTTTATTGGGTGTGTTACAGACCCATCACGCCAATAACCCTCCACCGAATCCAAAAAGCAGCGCTGCAAAGGTCATAAGAGGGTTGACGGTAACTGTGTGAGGCTTTGTGGTTCCTCAGCAAGGCAACAACAGGGAATGCAAGACAGATTTTTGAGGTTTATTCTCTTTTTCTGCTTTCTTATGCCTCGGCGGGCCCATGGTTGAATAAAGCAAGGGTCTCCAATCTTGACAACTTTACGACTTGTTGACTTCTGGGAGTTGAAGTCCACAAGTGGTAAAGTTGCCAAGGCATTGCTGAAAACACAAGAAAATACAAATACACAATGCAAAACTATACGTTGCCCATCCAACCACAATTTCCATTGTGGTACTCTTCCCTTGCAAAACTGGCTCTTCCCAGCTAGCAGTCTCCTTGTGTGTTCAGTCACACCCAATAGTTGCTTCCCCAAAAGCAAAGCTGGAGAAACAGCAGTTGTTCTGGAGAACTTTTTTTTTTTTTCAGAAGAACACACAAACACCTTTAGCTTCCACCCCAGTTGCTTCTTTCTCAAGAGCTTGTGGAAGCTCTTTGCTCACCTTTGAAAAGATTGTAATTCTTATTGCAACTTCAAAACACAACATTGGCTTGCCTTAAAAAATAATAAAAAACAAATGATGTGGTTGGTCACCATCTCAGCTCCATCCATCCAAAGCTGAAGATGTGAACTGCCTGGGTCCAGATCGGATTCATGCCAGTTTAGCAGGTTTGGTAGGCAAAACTTCTTAAAAGTTCTGGATGCAGAATCTTTTCCAGAGAACCTCTGATCTGACGACCGGGGATGAGTCCAAGAATTTGTTCATGGATCTTTCTCAGCAAATGTTTCCCCCCCCCCCAAAATTATTCCACCTAATGGATAGACAAAGTATTTTATTGTTTGCTGCAGTCCATCCATGTCTTATCTAAAAAGGTAGGGAAGCGATAAAACCAACAGACTTGCCTCCTTAAAACGCCTGTGGGCCACGCCAACGTAGAAGGCTTCCGAAGAAAAAGAGGGTAAATGTCAGTGATCTGTTGCTGTCTTATCCAAATTGTGAAGATGTCCAGCGCAGAGAAATATTTAAAATATCAAAAGTTCTCTCCCCAGGTTCCTGCTTTTCCACGCATCCTGGTTCTGAGGGGTTCTGAGTATTGCTTTGATGAAAAAGTAGGGGAATCTAACATAACCGAACGTAGAGCCTTTTGGAAATTAGCCCTCGAGACTTTTTTAAGTCTTTCTGCTTCCATGATGGTTTAATTTTCCCTTTGCCTTGAGAAATCGCAGCTGGGAATGATTCAAAGCACCACACTTCGTACGGTCTGCCCCAAGTTCTTTTTAACCAATTAATAAGATCCCAGATTGTCTGCAAACGCTGGAAAAAAAAATAGCCTCTGTTTTGCTTCTGGTGCACACGCCTATTTACGACTATTTTTTTAAAAAAAGAAGAACCTGGCATACGTGTTTAAAAAAAAATACGATGCCTCCTTGCTAGGACGAAAATTACGGAGTTAAAATGGAAGTCAGTGCAATTCTGGGCGTCTTATTAAGAACTCTTCTGTCTTGCTGGCGTTTGTTCTGTGTGTGGGGCGACAGAATTGTCCGCTTGATCCAACTCTGCATGTCTCTTTTTGTTTTCTCTCATATTCCCATTTTCCCAGTAGACAGTGTCCCGGCGAAAGAGCCTTCGGATTTACTCAACAGGCAAAAATGCCTCGACGCTTTGGCGTCTCTGCGACACGCCAAATGGTTTCAGGTTGGGCTTTTTGTTCTTACCTATCGTAGCCTTTCGAAAGTTTATTTTTTTTTTCATTTTTTTTTTACAAAAAAATAAATAAATCATAGTTGTTTAGGTTGGACACCCTGCAGACAAGAACGGGGCAATTCTGGTTTTTTTTTAGGCCAGAGCGAACGGGCTCAAATCCTGTGTGATTGTGCTACGGATCCTGAGGGATTTATGCAACAGAGTTCCTACTTGGGCTCCCTTGAAAGGCTGGGTAAGTGTTGCTTAGTCCACCTTTGCAAAGTTTTCTGTTTGCAAAAAAAAATGTAGTTTGCCTCTTCTGATTTTTTCCTCCTCAGCACTTGAGATCCTTGCCTTCAAAACCAGCCAGTTCCTTTTGTAAAAATAAAAAAAATCATCTTTGACAATTGTTGACTGCAGATATTAGTACCTTAGGTCAGGGGGTCGGCAACCTTAAACACTCAAAGAGCCACTTGGACCCGTTTCCCACAGAAAAGAAAACACTGGGAGCCGCAAAACTCGTGCGCATGAGCACCGGAGGCGGGGGGGGGGGCTTGATTGAAGAGTTTAATTAACAAGAAATAGAGGCTGTTGGGCATGAGCGCTCTCTCTCTTTCTCTCCCTCCCTCCCTCCCTCCCTCTCCCTCTCTTTCTCTTCCTCCCCCCCTCTTTCTCCCCCTCTCTCCGATCTTCTGCTTACCTGGTCAGCTGGCCTGATACTGTTCTCCGACAAGCTGACACACATTCTTATTGGGCTGGCTCTCTCCTGTTCTTGGTCTTCCAGTCCTCTTCCCCCTCTCAGTGTGTGTGTGTGTGTGTGTGTGTGTGTGTGTGAGAGAGAGAGAGAGAGAGAGAGAGAGAGCGCTGCAGCTTTCTGCTGCTTCCTGCAGAGACGCAGCAAAGGCAGGAGCCCCGCCCAATAAGTTTGTCGGAGAACAGTGTGAGGCCACTCTCTTTTTTACACACACACACACACACACACACACACACAGAGAGAGAAGGGAAGCGCAAGTGCCTCTCTCTCTCTCTCTCTCTCTCTCTCTCTCTGCAATGGCGGAAGAGGCTGGGAGCCGCAGGAGAAGGCTCAAAGAGCAAACATGTGGCTCCAGAGCCGTGGGTTGCCGACCCGTGGGTTAGGTTATCTTGCCCTGAGACAGAATCTTCAGGGCAAGCACCCAGTTCAACCACACCTCAAGAACTATCCTCAACCATCCATGGTCCAGGATTGTCTCCTAAGCTAGGTCTGTTGAAAACAAAGAGCATCAATTCCAAGCTTTATTCCATTTGGTGGGCAAGAAAGACCAGGTTTCCACGCCTGTGAGGAGAGGACCTCAAAATAGTTTCCTGCAAGGAAGCGTCTGGCCCAAAAGCGATGGATCCAGTACAGAGGTCCTAGCTTTTCCCACTGGAGGTGGACCAGTAGAAGAGGAAATATCTAGCTCAGGGTTGAACAGTGGAGGTCTTGGTGCCTTCTGAGCTTGCTTGTTGGCTTGCAGATGTTTCATTACCCAACTGAGTAACATCAGCGGTGAGGAGCATCTCTGCTACCGTGCAGTTTCCTCCCCTCCCCATCCTGGAATATTACTAGATATTTTTTTTTTAACATATTCCACACAAGGATTTTTTCTCTCTGGTCCCAAACTGATGTGCTACTTGATCGATTGCCAACGCAATGTCCTCTACAGAAATAATGTTTGTTTTATGTTCTGACGTAAAGATTGAATCTGGATCACCAGTAGTGCCACTGTGCCCATTGTACACTTAGTGGTGGGTGGGTCTCATAACACCAGTTGCCAAAAGAGGATGGCGAGGTTACGATTCTCCTTGGGTGGATCCAACATTCAGATATCTCCAAGAAGATGGTGGGATTTCTAGGATGGATAGAAATTACTTGGTGCCTTTCTGACCTCGTGGCTGGGCTTGCCTTGTCTGCCCATCCGTCTGTTTTGTCTTCCTATGATATTTTTATACCATTAGTACTGACACCATCCAGTTGTCTTTCAGCCCTTGGAGCTGCTGTGCGAGAAAGCCATTGGCACCTGCAACAGGCCGCTGGGTGCCGGGGAAGCTCTCCGGCGAGTGTTGGAGTGTTTGGCCTCAGGGATTCTGTTGCCAGGTAAGATCTGCCAAGCTCTTCCTCGGAGGTTGACCAGTCGTGCATTGATGGATCACTCTAGCCATGTCCAGTCTCCTTTTGGAGAGCGGCCTTGTGGTTTGCTGATCCTGCGAGTTCAGAAGATGTGCAGCCTTCTCAAAGTAGGACAGTGTTTCTCAACCTTGACAATTTTAAGGCATGTGGACTTCAACTCCCAGAATTCCACAGGCTGTGGAATTCTGGGAGTTGAAGTCCACATGACTTAAAATGGTCAAGGTTGAGAAACACTGAAGTAGGAGAATGATAAAACTGCCCTCAAAGCCAGCCAGTTCCTTTTGTAAAAAATAATCCTTGTGCCAAGGTTCCGACTGATGATCCCAACGAGACCTTTCAGTCTCTAATGCAAAACTTTATTGAGCTCAGCATATCGGCACGGACGAATAGAATAGCAGCTCTGGCTACTGTATATTCCGGCGTATAAGGCGACCCGGCGTATAAGACCACCCCCCGACTTCGGCGCCGAGTCGCATGCCTAGAAAGTCGTCTTATACGCCGGAAACTACCGTTATTTCCGGCGTATAAGACGACTCGGCGTATAAGACGACCCCCGACTTCGGCGCCGATTTTAACGCTTGCGAAAGTCGTCTTATACGCCGGAAAGTACGGTAAATTGGCGCCAGAACAGTATATTAAAAGTGTATAAGCTCCCTTCCCCTGTGACAATGCAGGTCACATTCCCCAATGAAGTATCAGACATTTGTTGTGAGAAAAACCTTCAGTTCTCAGCCCGGCGGTTCTCCGATGACCTTGGTTCCCAGGCTGGATCGTTTACAAGTATGCTGAGCACTCCAAACATCCCTCTTTCCTGGGTCTGTTGGCAAGCTAAGAAACAACAATGGCTGGAGCAGAATCAGTTGCTTTGGAGCTTGACCACCTTGTTGACTGCATCCTTCTTGAGAGAGGGCAAAGGTCTTCTTCTATAAAACACAGTGTAGTTTTTCACGGAAGTTCACCTTTCGGAAAAGACGCTCTCACTTTTGAGGCTGGCTTGAGCAAGCGTGGCTGGTACAAGTCAAGGATGGCTGCCTCCACAGCTGCCTCCACAGCTTTTCCCTTTAGACCAGGGGTAGGCAACTTTGGCCCCTTCATGACTGGTGGACTTCAACTCCCAGAATTCCTGAGCCAGCATGGCTCAGCATGGAAACCTCTCCCTTTCCCCTCAGCATGGCTGGCTAGGAATTCTGGGAGTTGAAGTCCACCAGTCATAAAAGAGCCAAGGTTGTCTACCCATAGTCAAACCTGATACAATCCAACTGATAAAATTGTGTAGCACAGAGGTTGCCAACCTTTCTGGCCTTGAGGACCGGAGGGAAGGAGAGCAACTTCAAAATTGGTGTGCATGCACGTACGGGGCCACGCATACTGGCACGGCAGTAGCAGCCCCGTTCGCACATGTGGCATCCGCTGGTGCCGTGCGCCTGCGTGAACGGCCGCACACCCCTCACGACGGCTGGCGGCCCATTCACACATGCGCAAATGGGCCGTGCAAACCGCCCAGGCTAGCGTCACATGCGCAAACAGGCTGCGGACACCTGCCCCGTGCTGGCATTCCCATTCATGCCCACACGCATGTGCAAATGGCTGCAGGCACTAGTGCAAGTGAGGAAATGTGCGGCCACATATGTGCGCACTGGCTAGCCGTTTCTGCGGCTCGCTGGCCAAGAGCCCACAGCCCAGGCCGTGGACCATAGGTTGGGGACTCCTGGTGTAGGAGACACCCATCTCTAACTAGCCCTTTTCCTCCTGCGTAGCTCTTTTGTGTTGTTCTGTGGCATCATGGTTGTGGTTTTTGAGGGCCGTTGGAGAAGGATGAGGGTTGAACTCCATCTTGTGTCTAGGTGGGCCTGGTGTACATGACCCTTGTGAGCGAGAGCCAACGGATGCCTTGTTTAGCCTGACTGTTCCACAAAGGGAAGCCATAACCCATAGTGCCCAGGTAAAATGTGCCAGCCACCTAGGTTGGTCTCCTTTTCTCCTCCCACAATGGCGAACGAGTGTCTTCACGGATTAAAGACACCCAAAGCCGTTTCTTGGGGTGATGGGTTGAAAGCCACCCAATTTTTGGAGCAGCGTGCTCCTTGGCCTCGGAGTGGGGCTGAATCGCCAAATAATGTCCTTTTGTGTTTGACCCATTTTGATTTTTTTTTTCCCCCAGCATGCCCTGAGACTCTCGGCTTTTGGCCAAATCTACAAGGTGCTGGAGATGGACCCTCTCCCTTCCAATAAGCTGTTCCAGAAATATTCGTGGTCGGGGGCCGACAAAGAAGGTAGGTTCACCTGAAGGCAGGACAAGAAGCAAATGGATGGAAACTAATCAAGGAGAGAAGCAACCTAGAACTAAGGAGAAACTTCCTAACGGTGAAGACGATTAACCAGTGGAACAGCTTGCCACCAGAAGTTGTTGGTGTTCCATTACTGGAGGTTTTTCAGAAGCGATTGGACAGCCACTTGACTGGGATGGTATAGGGCAGGGGTAGGCAACCTTGGCTCTTTTATGACTTGTGGACTTCAACTCCCAGAATTCCTGAGCCAGTGTGGCTCAGCTTGGAAACTTCTCCCTTTCTCCTCAGCATGGCTGGCTCAGGAATTCTGGGAGTTGAAGTCCACGAGTCATAAAAGAGCCAAGGTTGGCTACCTCTGGCCTAAGCCTAGGCCGCTTTATGACTCGTGGACTTCAATTCCCAGAATTCCTGAGCCAGCCTGGCTCAGCTTGGAAACCTCTCCCTTTCCCCTCAGCCTGGCTGGCTCAGGAATTCTGGGATATGAAGTCCATGGGTCATAAAAGACCCAAGGTTGCCTACCCTTGGTCTAGGGTTTCCTGCCTGACCAGGGGGTTGGACTAGATGACCTCCCAGGTCCCTTCCAGCTCTGTTATTCTGTTCACTCTCCCTTTCCTCAACAGCCGATCTTCATCGCAGTCTGTTCCAGCGATACAATCACGGACTAATTAATTGCAACTAATTGACTATGTACTGGAAAATTATAATCTCCGCGACGTTTTTAAACTCCCTCATTGATTCGTTTATATTTTACTTTTTATTTCTCCTCTTTGAGGGCTTTTTATGTTTGTTTATATATATTTTTAATAAGAGATTTCCCCCCCCCAAATAACCCCTCCCCTCTCCCGCATCCAAAGAGTGGTTCCCGCAGCCAATCTTTCTTGATGCAAAAGTTTGTTTTTTCAATGTCTGTGGACATTCTCCGTCTCCAGTCATAGCTGTCCCCAAAGGTGCTTTTTCAAGAGGCAACTGGACTGTCTGGTTTTTCTTTGAAGACCTTTCGCTTCTCATCCCAGAAGCTTTTTCAGCTCTGACTGGAAGGTGGGGAATGGAAGGGTTTATACTCCCGAATGGATTTCCAGAAAACATGGTGCAGACTCCGAGAACCGTTTGTGGTTCAGTTTGAGATGCAGACCACCCAGACTCTTTCCCCATTCTTCTCCACTCCCATTTGCACTGCTCAGGTGACAGGTAAAGCCTCCAAGTGGCCTCAACGACTCTCTAAAAGGAGTATAAATCTTTCCACTCCCCCCACCATCCCGTCAGAGCTGAAGAAGCTTCTGGGATGAGCAGCGAAACGTCTTCGAGGAAAAAACAAGAAAGTCCATTTGCTCCTGAAAAAAATCACCTTTGGGTGTTTTTTTCCCAACGCTGTTTCTATGGCTCAGTTGCAACATATCCATCAGCACCGCTTGCCTCTTCCTTTTATGCAATTAAAAAAAAAAAAGAATTTTCTTTTTCTAGGCCCAGTTTCCTCTGCCCTCAAGAGGCCTTTCGAAGACGGGTTGGGGGACGAGAAAGACCCCAGTAAGAAAATGAAGAGGAATCTGAGGAAAAGTAAGGATGCGTTCTCCTTCCCGTTCATTATCGCCACGTTGTTTATTTCCCAGCTGCCCTTCGTTTCCCTTCCATTGTTAGCTAATTCTTGCAGTGGTGAATTTCTGGCCCTCGTTTATCGACTGCCTCCTTTGGCCACTGTTTGCAGTTAACGACAGTGAGGAAAAAGTCACTTGGCAACCGGTCTTTGCATTTACGGCCAGTTTACAACGCAAAGGAAAACTGAAGTAAGACGGCGAACCCAGTCGTGGTTTCACTCAGCGATTGCTTCGCTTAAGGACCGAGTTCCAATTGTGGACGCTGAATGAGTCCTTTGAATATTTCCAGTGCTTGACAGAAGATGCTTTTCTTTGCGTCTTGAATCGGCCACAATCAGCTCTGATTTCACCTGTTTGGCTTCTCTCTAGTCAACAAATAAAACTAGAAGATCCCTATTTTTCTCTGTATAAAAATTGCTAGATTCTTTTTTCCCAAACCTCACTGTAGGCGCTTTGGATTCGGATAAAACCTTTGCTTTTTTTGCACGTGCTGGGTGTTAAGCTTTCCAACAAATTTCAAACTTCGCCTGAGAGGTGGTTTCAGGGAATTAAATTTAACGAAGAAATAAATTAAATACATACATGAATGGATGAATGAATGAATGAATGAGAAAGAGAAAAAGAGAAAGAAAGTGGAAAAAGAAAGAAAGAAAGAAAGAAAGAAAGAAAGAAAGAAAGAAAGAAAGAAAGAAAGAAAGATAAGATAACCTTTATTGTCATTTTTTTACTGTGGGCACAACGGCATACATCAAAAATGAAATTTAGTATTTGTATGATTTTGTATTTGGACAATTGATTTGCCCTGCCACCACAGTGATTCTTAAGCACTGGTTTGTAAAATGAAAAAAAAAACTAATAAAACTTGTTTTAAAAAAAATGAAATTTAGTTGACCGCTCTCAAACTGAAACACATACATGACACAGACCTAAAACATAACTATATAAAACAAAAGAAAAGGAAGGGAAGGGAAGGAAAGAAAGCAAAAGGAAAGGAAAATGAAAGGGAAGGAAAGTTGGTTCTGGAAAACACCAGCCTATTCCAGTTCTTCCATTCAGACAATAATAGGAAGTGATTGAGTGGTCTCCTTTTTCTGGATTATTATTTTTTTTCCAATTTTCCTGGCTAAACTTCAGCTCTAGGATCGCCTGGTGGTCTCCTGGCCCTGCTTAGTTTCTCCGAGACAAGGGAACCTGCAAGACTCTCAAAGAGCTACAGGAGTGAAGCAAAGCCATTCACACACACACACACACACACACACACACACACACACACACACACACACACGTACGTAGCCCTCCCAGCTTCTCCCCTTCTGAGTCTTGTCTCCGCCTTGGCTTCCTCCAACAGTCCTTGACAGCAAAGCAATAGACCTCATGAATGCCTTGATGCGGCTGAACCAGATCCGGCCCGGCCTGCAGTACAAGCTCCTTTCTCAGTCGGGGCCCGTCCACGCCCCGGTCTTCACTATGTCCGTGGACGTGGACGGAACGACCTACGAAGCCTCAGGACCTTCCAAGAAGACGGCCAAGCTTCACGTGGCCGTAAAGGTGAGTCGGCCGGGTTGAGACCAGGGGATGAATTTTTGGCTTGGCCTCGTGCCGAAGGAAAAGGTCTCCTGATCAAGGCAATTTACGCAGGTGTTGCAAGCGATGGGCTACCCCACCGGGTTCGACGCAGACATGGAATGCACCAGCTCCGATGAGAAGTCGGATACAGAAGGGAAAAATGAGACTGTGTCTTCAAACACAAGCAATAATAATGGGAATTCCACGGTTGATACCTCTGCAACCTTAGAGGTGCGTCTCCTTCTTTCCTCCCTCCCTCCCTCTTTCTTTCTTTCTTTCTTTTTCTTCCTTCCTTCCTTTCCTTCCTTCCTTTCTTCCTTCTTCCCTCCCTCCTGCCCTTCTTTCTTCCCTTCCCTCCCTCTTTCTTTCTTTCTTTCTTTCTTTCTTTCTTTCTTTCTCTCTCTCTCTCTCTCCTTCCTTCCTTCCTTTCTCTCTTTCTTTCCTTCCTTCCATTCCCTCCCTCCCTTCCTCTCTTTTCTCTCTATCTCTCACCTTCCTTCCCTTTCCTTCCCTCCCTCCTTTCTTTCTTTCTTTCTTTCTTTCTTTCTTTCTTTCTTTCTTTCTCTCTCTCTCTCTCTCTCTCTCTCTCTCTCTTTCTTTCTTTCTTTCTTTCTTTCTTTCTTCCTTCCTTTCCTTCCTTCCTTTTTCCCTTCCTCTTGTCCTTCTTTCCTTCCTTTCTTCTTCCCTCCTTTCCTCCCTCCCTCCCTCCCTCCATCCCTTCCCTCCCACTCTTCTTTTTCTTTTTTCCTTCCTTCTTCCCTTTCTCCTGCCCTTTCCTTCCTTCTTCCCTCCCTCCCTCCTTTTCTTCCTTCCTTTCTTCCTCTCCCCCTCCCTCCCGCCTCCTTTCCTTCTTCCCTCCCTCTTTTCCTTCGTTCCTTCCTTTATTCCTTCCTTTTTTCCTCCCTCCCTCCCTCTTTGCATTTCTTGTTTATTCTCTATGAGATCGAAAAGTTTTCCCTTTTTTAAAACGGAAAGTGAGGTGCCAATTTCTGGGTCCGGGAGAGAAAGCCCCTAAAGACCCCTTTATGGCTCTTTAGGCCTCAGTGATCAAAACCCAAAACTGGGTTGTCTTTCGTGTGCAAAGCCCTTCCAGCACGCTGAGGAGGATGCTTCGTTTCCTACTTGCCCCACTCTTTCTGCCACTCTCTTTCTCTCCCTTTGCTCTTTTTCGCAAAAGGAGAAAAAAGCTAAGGCATTTTTTAGGACCAAAATGGTTTCATTCACCACCACCACCACCACCCCCAGACTTCGGCTGCCGCAGTTTGTGTGGGCCGAGGGACGCTGGGACTGGGACACCCAGCGAGTAAGGTGATCTTCCTCTTGCTCAGCGTCAGAGCAGGCGCCCAGGAGTAACTGGAAACTTCGGCCTCCTCTCCAGTATTTCTGTCCCAGGAGGGTGGAAGGGGGGTTAACCATCTTAGAGACGCCAAGCTATGCCGGCCTGTGGAGGGCAGCCCTGAAGGAGCCGGGGGGGGGGGGTCCCCCGGGCTGTCACATCATTCCACAAACAGGGAGGTCCCCTGTGCTGCTTGCCGTTTCCTGAAAAATACAGGGGTGTCACCGGGTGTGAAAACGCTCGTGAGCAGGATATTTGTAGGGGGAAAAAAACCATGGGTGGGTCCAGGAACGAACTGCATCCCTTTCTTGTATGAATTGTGCCAGAAGGGTGGGGTGGGGTGGGGAGGGATAGACAAATCTGGAGCTGCTCCTTCCTTTCTTTCTCTTCTCCATCTGTCTTATCTATCCATCCATCCCTCTATCATCTCTAATCGCCTGTCTTCATTCATTCTGTCTTTCCATCTTCCCTTTCTGTTTGTCTGTCCCTCTCTTTCTCTCTCCCTCTTTTTCTCTCCTCCCTCTTCCCTTCCCTCTGTCCATATTCCACTCCTTCCTCCCTCCCTTCCTTCCTTCCTTCCATCCATCCATCCTTCTATTCAGCTCTCTGTCTGCCTGTCTGTCTACCCACCCACCCACCAACCCATCATCCATCTATCTATCTATCTGTCTATCTATCTATTGTCTACCTACATGCATACATATTTATTCTATTCTATTCTATTCTATTCCATTCCATTCCATTCCATTCCATTCATCATATACCTATTTATTTATCGAATATCTATCTATCTACCCATCTGCCTATCTATCTATCTATCTATCTATCTATCTATCTATCTATCTATCTATCTATCTATCTATCTATCTATCTATCTATCTATCTATCTATCTATCTATCGTCTACCTACATGCATATATATTTATTCTATTCTATTCTGTTCTATTCTATTCTATTTTCTATATTCTATTCTATTCTATTCCATTCCATTCCATTCCATTCATCATGTACCTATTTATTTATCGAATATCTATCTATCTATCTACCCATCTGCCTGTCTATCTATCTATTGTCTACCTACATGCATACATATTTATTCTATTCTATTCTGTTCTATTCTATTTTCTATATTCTATTCTATTCTATTCTATTCTATTCCATTCTATTCCATTCCATTCCATTCATCATGTACCTATTTATTTATTGAATATCTATCTATCTATCTATCTATCTATCTATCTATCTATCTATCTATCTATCTATCTATCTATCTATCTATCTATCTATCTATCTGTAAGACCACACATTGCTCCTCGAAGCACGAAGCTGAAAGCATCAGCCTGAAGATGACGAATAGGACTTCGTAGAAACGTCGCCAAGACACTTCCAATTTTACGCGAGGGAAAACCCGAACAACCAAAGACCTATCTATCTATCTATCTACCCATCTGCCTGTCTGTCTGCCTGCCTGCCTATCTATCTATCTATCTATCTATCTATCTATCTATCTATCTATCTATCTATCTATCTATCTATCTATCTATCTATCTATCTATCTATCTATCTATCTATCTACCCATCTGCCTGTCTGTCTGTCTATCTATCTATCTATCTATCTATCTATCTATCTATCTGTCTATCCATCTGTCTATCTGTCTATCTCTTTACCTACCTATCTACCAGCTCTTTACCTACTTACCTACGTTCCACGGGATGAAACCGTGGGGGGCCCTGGCTGCCCTCAAGCCCTCCCTGCTTCTCCTAGGTCCGAACTCAGGGTCCCATCCTCACAGCCAGCGGCAAGAATCCGGTGATGGAGCTAAATGAGAAGCGGCGAGGCCTGAAATACGAGCTCATCTCCGAGACGGGAGGAAGCCACGACAAGCGGTTTGTGATGGAGGTGAGGAGGGTACCTACCCACCCACCCACCCCCGGGCTTGGGATTTCCTCTGGGGGTGACGCCCAACCTGGGTGCCAATTGCCAATCTCGCTTCCAGGTAGAAGTCGACGGGCAGAGGTTCCGAGGGGCTGGCCCCAACAAGAAAGTAGCCAAGGCCAGCGCTGCCTTGGCAGCTCTTGAGAAGCTCTTTTCGGGCCCCAACGCGGCTGCCAATAAGAAGAAAAAGATTCTCCCACAGGTGAGAGGGGAGGGGGCCCAGGTGGATCTGCAAGCTTCTGAAACCAGCAGAAACCCAGAAGAAATGGATGAGGGAGGAGGGAGGCTTTGGACTGGAGAAGAAGGGAGGGGAGTAGATCCAGCTGGGGGGAATTGAGGGAGGGGTTTGAGCAGAGCAGGAGAGGACAAACTGGCCCTTCGTGACAGCATCGTGGGGAAGAGAAAGCCATCTGCAGGTGATGTCCTGCAGAAGGAACCTGGAACAGGGTCCCCAGTTCACTTAGCTTGGCCACTAAACAGGACCTGGCGGGTGAAAGGTCTCCTGCTTGGGCAGGTGGTTGGACTAGATGACCTACAAGGTCCCTTCCAATTCTGCAATTCTATTCTATTCCATTCCATTCCACTCCACTCCACTTCCATATTCTATTCTATTCCATTCCACTCCACTCCACTTCCATATTCTATTCTATTCTACTCTATTCTCTTCTACTCTACTCTACTCTACTCTATTCCATTCCATTCCACTCCACTCCACTCCACTTCCATATTCTATTCTATTCCTATTCTATTCTATTCCTATTCTATTCTATTCTATTCTATTCTATTCTATTCTATTCTATTCTACTCTACAATACTCTACTCTACTCTACTCTCTACTCTACTCTACTCTACTCCATTCCATTCCATTCCACTCCACTCCACTTCCATATTCTATTCTATTCTGTTCTATTCTATTCTATTCTACTCTACTCTACACTCTACTCTACTCTACTTTATTCCATTCCACTCCACTCCACTCCACTTCCATATTCTATTCTACTCTACTCTACTCCACTCCACTCCACTCCCATATTCTATTCTATTCTACTCTACTCTACTCTTCTACTCTACTCTACTTCACCCCTCTCCACTTCCATATTCTATTCTCTTCTACTCTATTCTCTTCTACTCTACTCTACTCTATTCCATTCCATTCCACTCCACTCCACTCCACTTCCATATTCTATTCTATTCCTATTCTATTCCTATTCTATTCTATTCTATTCTATTCTATTCTATTCTATTCTATTCTACTCTACAATACTCTACTCTACTCTCTACTCTACTCTACTCTACTCCATTCCATTCCACTCCACTCCACTTCCATATTCTATTCTGTTCTATTCTATTCTATTCTACTCTACTCTATACTCTACTCTACTCTATCTATTCCATTCCACTCCACTCCACTCCACTTCCATATTCTATTCTACTCTACTCTACTCCACTCCACTCCACTCCCATATTCTATTCTATTCTACTCTACTCTACTCTACTCTTCTACTCTACTCTACTTCACCCCTCCCCTCCCTATCCCTATCCCTATCCTCATTCTATTCTTCCAGCTCCCTCCTTCAATCCATCCTGACCCCCACCCCCACCCCAGGACCAGAATCCCCCTTTGAAGGTTACAGAATGAAAGGAAGTGCGTCAACAGCCGCCGCTGTGAGTTTTGCTGGCCTTCACCCTTCTCTGCCTCTCTCCACAGACCAAAGGAGGGCTTGTAAACACAGCCATGTCTGCGGCGGCACGAGGGAGAGGACGAGGGGCTCCCATGCGGGGGGCGTTTGTCGGGGCAGCAGCGGCCACCAGTTACCTGGCACCAGGTAGAACCCGCCCGGGTTGTTCTGGGGTTGTTTACAGGGGAACAACAAGCCCTACCGTGAGGCTGAACTTCCACAGAGGCCTTTCCTGAGTCATCATGGCTGCTTAGATCTTTTACAGCAGGGGTCCCCAACCTTGGCAACTGTAAGACTTGTGGAATTCTGGGAGTTGAAGTCCACAAGTCTTACAGTTGCCAAGATTGGAGAACCTGTTTTAGAGGGCTGAAATCCCATTTTTAATTAAATTGTGGTCCCCAAACTACAAACCAACCTCAAGTTTTTGCCGCATGCAGGCTTCTGTTACCTGGTTAGAGTGTTACCTCGTATGGGTAAAAGACCCAGCACCCCCAGAAGAAAAAAACAGGAGTTATCCACAACATACAGGGTAAGGAATGCAACAACCACTATGTAGGACAGACAGGCAGAAGATGGGCCGAAGGCAGACAGGAACACCGACTGGCAGTCAGAAGCCTGATGAAAATTTCACTTTAATTTCACAACACCGAGACAGATTCAACCATAGTTTTAATTGAGGAAGTGTGACCCTCCTAGACCAGGCCGAATCCAAAAATGCCAGGAGATTTCTAGAAGCCTGGCACTCTGACAAATCAGCCATCAATAGACACGTAGACATTAACAACCTCTGTAGATGATGCAAAAGAGACAATCACCCAGCCCCAAAGAGAAAAAGACCCCAGGCCACCATCAGGAAAGCAGATCAGCATAGATTCACTTTAGACCAAGAATCCAGGAAGCAGGACCCCAATCCAGAAATGGCCACTAGTAAACAGCCCAATCAAAGACTCCCTAAGACCCCACCCAGCCAGGCAGGCAAGACCCCAGAATATAAACTGACAGCAAACTAGCACTCCTGACTAGAATAGAATAGAATAGGATAGGATAGAGGATAGGATAGATAGAAATAGAGAATATAGGATAGGATAGGATAGGATAGGATAGGATAGGATAGGATAGGATAGGATAGGATAGGATAGGGAATGGAATTAAGAATAGAATAGAATAGAATAGAAAATAGAATAGAACAGAATAGAAAATAGAGAAGAAGAAGAAGAAGAAGAAGAAGAAGAAGAAGAAGAAGAAGAAGAAGAAGAAGAAGAAAAGAAGAAGAAGAAGAAGAATAGAATATGAAATGGGATAGAATAGAATATAGAATATGGAATGGGATGGGATAGAATAGAATAGAATAGAATAGAATAGAATAGAATAGAATAGAAAGGAGAAGAAGAAGAAGAAGAAGAAGAAGAAGAAGAAGAAGAAGAAGAAGAAGAAGAGAATATGAAATGGGATAGAATAGAATATAGAATATGGAATGGGATAGAATAGAATAGAATAGAAAGAAGAAGGAGAAGAATAGAAAATAGAATAGAATAGAAAATAGAATAGAATAATAACCTTATTGTCACTTTAAATGTACACTAATCAGCATACATTAAAATGAGATTTTATTGCCTATAGCTCAAAGGGTAACCGCCTCCAATATACACTGCATAAACATAACCCCCCCCCCCAAAAAGTATGCATATACCCACATACACACACAGGCCCAGAGAAACAACACAGTCTAGTTCGGATGTATGCATATACATAGCCTATGTGTTCAGATGACCACACGACCGGCAGGCATCTCTGGCCTTGCCCGTTTTCTCCTCCGTGCTCACCGGGGGGGGGGGGTGAACCTGTCACCATTTCTCTTTGCTTTCCTTGCAGGATACGCGGCACCCTACGGATACAACGCAACCGCTGCCGCCGCCCCGGCTTATGGTAGGTCCCGCCCTTTTCCTTGTCTACCATATATATCTCCCCATTCTCAGGCCAGCTTTTTGGGGGGAGGGTGGAAGGCAAAGTGAAGGGGGGGGGCTCCTGGACGGCCATCAGCCAAGCTGCTCTTCTCGCTGTGGCTTCTTCCTCTTAATTTGCTTCTGCCTGACCGCCAAAGAGCTGCTTGTCCTAACTGCCTGCTCCCTCCTTCCTTTCCTCCGCCTCCTCCCCGTGCCGGACCTGGTAGCCCGTGTCTCCCATGCCTTCGGAATGGCCATTTTGTGCTCCATTCAAAGCCACTCAAAGGGCCAAGTCTTCGTCCTATCTCAGAGTCCACGTTGGCTTCTCTCCCGCCGGCCCTCTCTGGCTCACCAAGGTCCTGAGATGCTGTAGGCTTCCCATGGGCATCTGGGACCCCCTCCCAAGGGTGGGCCTTCCCATTGCATCTCCCATCGTTCCCCAGTCTGTCTGGGGGCAGATGGGAACCGGCCGGGAGGGATACCAGACTGGAGAAAGGGGCTGCCACCACACAGCCCGCGTGGCCCTCGATGTTTGTGGCCCCCAGGAGAGGAGAGGAGAAGGGTCCTGTTTGTGGGCGCCCGGCCTAATCCTGCAGAGTCCAGAGGCCCAGATTTTCAACCGCGAGGCCTTAGCACAGGGGTAGGCAACCTTGGCTCTTTTATGACTGGTGGACTTCAACTCCCAGAATTCCTGAGCCAGCCACGCTGGGGGGAAAGGGAGAGGTTTCCAAGCTGAGCCATGCTGGCTCAGGAATTCTGGGAGTTGAAGTCCACGAGTCCTAAAGGGGGGCATAGTTCCCCCATGCTGGCTCAGGAATTCTGGGAGTTGAAGTCCACCAGTCATAAAAAAGCCAAGGTTGCCTACCCCTGCCCTAGCAACTTCTAAGAGCCAGGAAAGCCATTTTGGAATTGGTAGAAGCCGATGCTTCTTCCCTGGAATTCTCTTAAGAATTCCCCCGCACCTCGACTTACGACCACGACCGAGCTTGGAATCCCTGTGAAAACCTTTCTGAAGTGAATGTTGCCCCCAATTTACGGCCCGTTGTTAAGCGAATCACTGTGGATAAGTTAGCAACCCGGCTGGGAAGTGAATCTGGCTTCTCCCCAAGGGCTCGTCAGAAAGTCACAGAAAGGGGGTCACGTGACCCACACAACCCCGGGGACGCCGCGACCGTCGTAAATAGGAAGCCTCTGAAGTTTGACCAGGCGACCATGGGGGGATGCTTTAATGTAAGTGTGAAAAATGGTCGCAAGGGTGAAAAACGGTCATAAAGTCACCTCTTTTTCAGCAACGTAACTTTGAACGGGTCACTAAAGCCAGCCATTGTAAGTCGGGGACTCCCTGTGCGGTGTGTCCTGACTCCGCCGTTCTTGGAAAACCCGCCCGTTGGCATAACCGTGCTCTCCTCTCCCCATCTTTTTCCCCCTCCCAAAGACAGGGTGGTCTTGTCCCCAGCTGGCCCTGCTGAGGTCTGCCCTTCGCTCCCCATCCTCAGCAGGGCTCGGACGGGGACCCTCCCCGTGGTGCTTGATTTTAAAAAAAACCTGGATCGTTTTTTAAAAAATGATTGGCCCTTTGATGACTTTGAATGTAGTTTTATGCCGAGGAGGACGGCCTTTGGAGTCAGCGATGGCTGCAGCTGCCCGTTGTGTCTCTGCATGATCCGCTTGCCCACTCCCAGTCGGCCCTTGCAGGAGATTCTGCGCGGAAGTGCGACGGCATTGCCCAGTCTTTCTGGAGGGGAGCACCACGTCTCCCTCTTCTCGGAGGGAGCCCCTTCTGAACCCCAGGGAAGCCGATGGGTTAGCGCAAGGGGCCCCTGACTGTGCACCCCGGAGGTTTTAACTCCAAATTCGAAAGCAAGCTGGTTGAATTGCCGCTTGTCCCGGCTCTAATCTTACCAACTTCCCTAAGGAAGAAATAAACACTCTGCAAAAACAGCTTGGGTGGGTGGGTGGGTGGGGCCAGGCAGCTGAGAGATGCTGGAAATAAATTGAGTCAAGCCAATTTGGAGTTGGGAGAAAGTTTTAATTCCCAGGACTTTGTTGAGGATGTTTTCCTTGACTAGACAGTCCCTCTTCCTCCGTGCCTTGGAAGGAGCTGATCTGGGAAAGGAATGGGGCTGTCCAGTCTGCTCTCCCCATTTTCTCTCTCACCTACCCCCAAATTGAGAATAGAACAGAACAGAACAGAATAGAATAGAATAAGAAAGGAATAGAATAGAATATAGAATAGAATATAGAATAGAATATAGAATAGAATAGAATAGAATAGAATAGAATAGAATAGAATAGAATAGAATAAGAAAGGAATAGAATAAGAAAGGAATAGAATAAGAAAGGAATAGAATATACTAGAATATACTAGAATAGAATAGAATAGAATAGAATAGAATAGAATAGAACAGAATAGAATAGAATAGAATAAGAAAGGAATAGAATAGAATAGAATAGAATAGAATAGAATAGAATAGAATAGAATAGAATAGAATAGGGAATAGAATAGAATAGAATAGGGAATAGAATAGAATAGAATAGAATAGAATAGAATAGAATAAGAAAGGAATAGAATAGAATAGAATAGAATAGAATAGAATAGGGAATAGAATAGAATAGAATAGAATAGAATAGAATAGGGAATAGAATAGAATAGAATAGAATAGAATAGAATAGAATAGAATAGAATAGAATAGAATAGAATAGAATAGAATAGATGAAAGAGAATGTGCAAGATCAGAAAAAAATGCCTTACAGAATAACAGAGCTGGAAGGGATCTTGGAGGTCTTGTAGTCCAACCCCCTGCTCAGGCAGGAGACCCTATATAGGGGGTAGGCAACCTTGGCTCCTTTATGACTTGTGGACTTCAATACCCAGAATTCATGAACCAGCCATGATGAACCAGCCATTCCTGCGAGTTGAAGTCCACAAGTCATAAAAGAGCCAAGGTTGCCTACCCCTGGTCTACACCCTTTGATTTAACTTCGCAAGACATTTCTACTGACATAAGCAACTGGTCTGTCCCATGACCCACTGGCTGATTTACATGTTGGCTACACATATGTGAAAAGGATCCCACTCTTATTTCTCCCATCTTCCTGCAACCATTAATTTATCCCAGGAACTATGGGCTATCTATGTTTCTTGCTCGATCTCATAATGTCCTGCTAATCACATGAAGCAACTGCCCCAAGATTGGAACAAACCCTTTCAGAGGGATCATGCTGCAAAGGTTCCAATGGATTTCGTTCAAAAATACGCAGGAGCAATGAAGTAAAAATTTTCTCTATGTAAATTATGGTTTGTTTAATTCAAGTATCAATTGAGGCGTTCCTGGTAAAAAAGACTGGGACCATGGCCTTGGCAGTTTAGAGAAATCGGAGAGAAGCAACCTGGAATTAAGGAGAAAGTTCCTAACAGTGAGGACAATTAACCAGCTTGCCACCAGAAGTTGTGGGTGCTCCATCACTGGAGGTTTTTAAGAAGAGACTGGACAGTCAGCTGTCTCAGATGGTATAGGGTCTCCTGCTTGAGCAGGGGGCTGGACTAGAAGACCTCCAAGGTCCCTTCCAGCTCTATTCTATTCTATTCTATTCTATTCTATTCTATTCTATTCTATTCTATTCTATTCTATTCTATTCCTTAGTTCTATTTTATTCTATTCCTTAATTCTATTCTATTCTATTTTATTCTATTCTATTATTATTTTTCTATATTTCTGTTCTGTTTTATTTTTCTGTATATTCCATTCTATTTATTCTATTCTACTCTACTCTTTTTTCTATTTCTATTCCATTCCATTCTATTCTATTCTATTCTATTCTATTCTATTCTATTCTATTCTATTCTATTCTATTCTATTCCTTAGTTCTATTTTATTCTATTCCTTAATTCTATTCTATTCTATTATTATTTTTCTATATTTCTGTTCTGTTCTATTTTTCTGTATATTCTATTCTATTTATTCTATTCTACTCTACTCTTTCTATTCTATTTCTATTCCATTCCATTCTTCTACTCTATACTCTTTTTTCTATTTCTATTCCATTCCATTCTATTCTATTCCTTAGTTCTATTTTATTCTATTCCTTAATTCTATTCTATTCTATTTTATTATATTCTATTCTATTATTATTTTTCTATATTTCTGTTCTATTTTTCTGTATATTCTATTTATTCTACTCTGCTCTGCTCTGCTCTACTCTATTCTTTCTATTCTCCTTCTATTCCATTCCATTCTGTTTTATTCTATTCTATTCTATTCTATTCTATTCTATTCTATTCCTCTCCTACCTCCGCGCCCGTGCTAACTGAAGCGGTCCATGGCTGACTCCAAACAGCTTATGCAGAGCAATGCTTACCTCTTCCTCTGCATAAACAACTCTGACAGGTCCCCTTCCTTGGTTTTATTTCTGTCCTTTGGAAATGTCTGGTGGATCAGTTGATTGGTTGGTTAATTAGTCGCTTGATTGTGGTGCTGAGTTTTGGGGCTGCGGCCACTGCTCCTGATTTTGTGACTCCCCCCGCCCACCCCTGTCCTTTTCTCTCTTCTCTGCCTGCGTGGAGCTGTTTGCATGTTGGAAAAAAAAATCACTCTGACCATGTTTGATCCTGTTTGGAAAAAAAAAACTGCTGTTGCTGCTTTCTGATTTCTAAAAAAACGGACCAGTAGGGGGAAACGATTCAGAGAGAGAGAGACCGTCCGTTAGGGAAGCCTTCTCATTTTGGTACTTTTCGCTTAAACAACAACAAAAAAAATTGAGCATCTTCCCAAGATTCTCACGAGGCCACAAGAATTTTTTAAAACTAGGGCAAAGAGAAACCTTCAAAAAACACCCTGCCCTTCCAGGAACGAATCGGCCACTCTGGGTTGGGAGCCAGGCTGTGCAGTATGGGTCTGCTGGTCTGCAGCACAAGATCAGTCAGACTTTGCCGGCCGGGTGGGCGTGGACTTGCCAAGCTCTTGAAACGGGTGGCTTAGTAGGATCCCTTTCTCAGGATGAGAAGTCCGTTGGGAAGGAATTGGATCTCTTTGATCTTGGGAACAGTGATGGAAGGGATTAACGATGGAAGGGATTAACGTTGACCCACAGACACCTCTATCTTTAGATGTGGGGGAGAATTAGGAGAGCAAACCCAATTTCCTTCTACTCCTTCCTTTTGTAGCTTACCTTTCTCGGACATTTAGATTTATCCAAATGCTTTCTTCCATAGGTCTGCCCAAAAGAATGCTTCTGTTGCCAGTTATGAAATTTCCAACTTTTCCAATGCCCCATTATTCGTTCTTTTAGCCATCGGCTGAGACTCTTATCCGGCTTCCACACACACAAGACAGGATGTTAGAAGGAAGACACTCAGCTTAGTCTACCTACCTTTTTTTAATCCTGGTTTTCTTGGAAAGACACACACACTCACACACTTGAGCAAAAACCATTTGTAAAGATCCATCTTTTTCCACTTCTTTTTTTTTTTAATTTTTGTTTTAACAAAACGCAAACTTCGTCCTCTTAAAAAACTTGAAGAAGGAAAAAAAAAACCACATACATGAAACTATGGTCTGTGAAAATGGTTACCTCATTTCCCCCCCCCCTTTCCCTTCACCTCCAGAATAACTTATATCGACTTTTTGTTATAGGGAAAAAAAACTTTAGACGCTTTTGTTTTTAACTGAACGGAATCCGAATTATGTAAAACCTTGTGAAAGATGTATAGACTATACAAACGCTGATCACAAAATAAAACCAGTTTTTGTTGTAATACAGAGTATTTTTTTTTTATTTTTTTTTGGCCTGTTTCCTAATACCAAGCCCTGGGCCCAAATCTTTTATCATTTTAGGTTTATGTGATGCAGTGTTCTTGTTTTGGGATTTTTTTTCTGTGTGTGGGTTTTTTTTTTAAATGGAACTGACACGCCAATAAATTACTTTTCTTTTCTTAAGAAAGGAAGGTGAAAGGTTAGTTTTATACTCAAGGAAGTTTCTGTAATCTGGTTGATTCTTTGAGAGATTGCCTCTTAAGGTTAGCAGTGCATTAGGGCTTTGTGGGGTCTCTTCCGAGGACACCTACCTCCAACGCAAGGGCATTTCCCACGACTTTGTGCATGACGGGGATACGTAAGACTGCCTTACCTGTGTTTTTGCACCTGGCCATCTCTACCTGTGGCTTTCTCCTCAGGCCCTTGTGAATCGGGGTTTTTAATGTTGGACTCTCAACAACCAGCAAGGTTTTCTTTCTCCGTTCTGAGTTCTTGGATTTTGGAACTAAGAAGGCCTTGGAATTTGTCCAGGGTTTCCGCTTGTTAGTCCCCACACCTTATTAAAAAGCTGCTTTGTGCTAAGCCAGCCGGAATATTCGGTGAAATCATTTGCGGGAGATCAAGCCATTAGCTTTTATCCATGTCTTACGGGGATTCCGATGGCTCAGGTCTGTAACAATTTGGACCTTTTCCACGCCAGAGCTCTTAAAACAAACCCACCTCGAGTAAATGAAACGGTTCTTGTGGCCTCTTTTTAAAAGCCCGTTGACGCGTTTCTCCCCATTCTCCTCGGTAGCCTTGCGCAATTCGAAGAATCTGAAGCAGCAACAGCCCTCATGAAAAACCGCTATTTTAATTGTCTGGTCTCGTCCAGCACTGCTGTGAATACTTCACTGTTTCAGCCATAGGCCGGTATCTCACGCCTCTTCCTTGAATTTCCGTACCAAAAAAAAAAAAAGGTCATCGTTCACGCGGGGGGACACCCCTGCGGCCCCCCTGCTGTTTTGGGGGTACAGAAAGAGCCGTGAATGAGGAATTGACGGTTATTAAGGCATCACCACCCCACCCGGTGCAAGCGACCCGTTGCTCTTTTCAAAAGTTGTCCATCTGTGGTTGCCCTTTCAAAAAAGTTGCTCCTCCAAGGATGCTACGGACCGACGGGCAGGAGTGGGGAAACGGGGCAGACGGAGAGAAGGCGGGTGAGCAGGGGATGAGTCCGTCCTCGGCGCCAAACGGAGCTGCCTTGCGGATGGAGAACTCGGGACCCCGAAAGGAACCACAGCTGGTTTTGGAAAGGAGAAAAAGAGACACGGCTTGTGCTTCTTGGAATGTGCTCCTCCAGTTATTTGTCCCCGTCCTTGGTGGTGTAGCTCCTTCTTCGCTTGCCGCTCGGGGTTGTGATGCTTTAATCCAACTGGGAGTCCTTTGCGGATCAGCGCAGCAGCACCACCCCGTTGTGGGTACTCCTGCGTCTGTTCCTGCCTTCAAAGGGGGCGGGCGGGGAGGATAGAAACCCTAATTCTACTCGGGGGGGGGTGTTGTCTTTTCCCACGGGAGAACAGGATTGGTAAACCACGAACTTGTCTGCTGGCCTATGGATGAAAAGGCGCCATCATGGAGCTTGGAAAAGCATGGCGGTCAAAGCCAAGGACCCCAGATCAATTGGTTCCTTGCAATTTGGCGGTCGGATCGATTTCCGGAAGGTGGCAGTTCTGTGGAAGGCCACAAAATTCTTCCAAATCCGCTTCTTAAATCTCTTCCCCGGCACGAAGTTCTGGAGAAGTTGCTTCCTGGAGTGGTCCTCTCCTAGCCGCTGGTGGCTTTCTAGACTAGAGCGCTCTGCTCTTTCCAGCGCGATGGCCGTCATTTCCAATAATTGATATGAAGTCATTCCCCCCTCTCCATTTATTATTATTTTTATTGATTTATTTTGTCATGTTGGGAGTTACTAACCACATCGTAACTTTTGCCCTGTGGCTGCATATTTTACATTTCTCTGCTTTACTTGGGGGGGGGTGGAAACAACAACAAACCCATTCCTAAGCTACCTTAATTGTTTGGGGTTTTTTTGGTGTGCGTGTTTGAGATTCAGACCAATCTTTGCCTAGAAAGGTACAGAGGGGTGAAGGCATTTGCAAGTGGCTAGAACTAGATTTCCCGGGCGCCCTGTGGCAACGGAAACGCCACCCACGGCTGGAAAGAGCAGAGAAACTGAAGCAGTGCTATCCCTTTTTTAAATATATATATATATATATAAAATTAACCTTCCTTCTTCTTCTTCTTTTTTCCTTCCCTTGTCCTGCCTCTCTGCTCTTTCCCGCGCTGTAGGCGGCTGTTTCATTGACAGTCCTTACTGCCAGCCACTTGACGTGACGCCTTTTATAATTCACCTGGGGCCTCAAGAATACTTCTCTGACTTCTAAAGCAAAAAGGTTGCACAGCTCCAAAGGTGCTTTTTTTCCCCCCCACCCACACCCCGTGAATTTTGAAAGCAAGAGCTAACGGAGACTTGGAAAGAGGGAGGGACCGTCTATATTGAATCTTTTAAAATCCTTGGACTTCCTCCAGCACCCCAAAAGCAATAGGCCACCTTCACACACACCCCTCCCCACCCTGGCTCTTGAAAAACCACAGCAATAGATGTACGATAGCGGGTGGGTGGGGGGGATGTCTTCCGATGCCCTCTTTACGCTTTGCACTATGGGCCGGGTGGTAGCCTCCCACCCAGTTGAACTTAGCTAGCTGAACGCTCAGGACGTTTCTGAGCCCGACACGGGGAGCGAAATAACCTCCGTGTTCCTGCCGGTCGAAATGGCTTGAAGAGCGCGCCTGGCATGGACTCAGGTGCCCAAACGATGCCCTGAATGAGACGGGCTTTTAAAGCAATCGTCGTAACCAGGATATCCAGCCGAGAGATAGTCTTAAAGAAGCCCAGCTACCCAAGACGAGGTGAAAGTATCGTGGCAAGACAGCAAGGAGGGGAAAGCAAGGCGCTGGAATCCTTGTGATGGGCTCCTGTGTGTACTCTGTGATAGAAGCTGCCCCTAGACTGTGCCTTTTATTACCAAAAGAGGGGTAGGCCTCTACCCTTGATTATTTTTGCAGCGATTGCAGTTTTCCATCCACCCCATAGCTGCACCCAGAGACATTGGTAGGTAAAATAAGCCGAAAGGCAGAAACTGTAAGCTGAGGTTGCGCAGGCAGATCGGGAAGGATGAGGAGCTAAGCGCTAGAGAATATTTCCGTTCCTGCATTTTGCTACCTTGCAACCTCTTTGTACATGATGCCAGTTTTTTTTTTTTCTCTTCTTCATGTTCTTCTCGATGAAATGTGATGTAAATATTTAAGGCAGCGGTTCTCAACCTGTGGGTCGGGACCCCCTTTGGGGTCGAACGACCATTTCACGGGGGTCGCCAAACAACGCAGTCCGCCATTTTCCCCCCCTTTTCCTTAGCTGTGCTACTCCCTTTTATTCTATTGGCTTTCGAAAGCTAATAGAATAGACTCTCTTGAATAGAGTCTAATTCTATTGGCTTTCCAAAGCCAATAGGAATTGTCCAGGCTGTCTCTGCCCTGCTGAGCCCAACAAAAGTCCCATTCTGCAAACAGTGCTGCACCCGTTGAGTAGTCCTCGACTTACGACCGGTTGAGTAGTCCTCGACTTACGACCGGTTGGGGGTCGCGGCATTAAAAAGGTTGAGAACCACTGCGCTAGAGAATATTTCCGTTCCTGCATTTTGCTACCTTGCAGCCTCTTCGTACTTAATACCAGTTGTTTTTTTTCTCTCTCTTCTTCATGTTCTTGATAAAATGTGATGTAAATATTTAAGGGGACCTGTTGGATTCTGAAAAGGCTTTCTCAGACTTTTTTGGAGGGGGCGGGGGAAGAATATATTTATTTATTTGAGCTAAAGACCAAGGCGGTTTTATCTTGACTTTCCAAACTACCGTTGTCTTTGGTTTATCAGCAAGTCTTAACGGGTATCTGGGCAGGAATGTGCTCCGTGCTTCCGAAGGCGTCTCCCAGGAATGTCTAGTTGAGTTAGGATAGGACTTAAGTTGTCTGAAGAGCATGCGGAGCTGATTTTTTCCCAAACGTGGTGCTTATGCAGGCGTGTGCCTGAATTCTCAGCCATCACAGCAAAGGCGTCCGAGATTTGGACCAGGAACCAAGTTTGCATCAGTTGACCCAAGGTCTATTTTTTGTTCTTGGTTCACGTTGAGATGCCTTCCTTGGCTAATGGAAGTGAAGGTGGGAGGGAGACAGGTTTTCTACAAAGGTGGTGGTGCCACCTGTGCTCCTTGCTGTCCAGGTTGAACCACCAACACATGGTTAGCTTGAAGAACAGAAGAGGACATCCTGCTCTATATGCTCCCCATTAAGACATTCATGTTTTCCAATCAATAATTAAAAATGGATCTTCCAACTGATAGGCTGATCTTTTTCTTTCGTTCAGAGAGCTACCTTAAAAAGCTTTTAAAAAATCGACGGGGCGCCCAGCGATCGATAGAACAAATTAATTCCTGGGGCTGATTTGAACGGGGGACTCTTCGAACGAGTCTTTAAGGCCACATCAACAGGTGGCAGGTGAGAAAGAACGGGGGGGGGGGAAGGGTTGGGGCTGAGGCTTAAAACGTGGAAGAATTCTACATCCAGAACAATACAGGTGAGTTCCTAGTCGCTGGGGGGGGGCGGTTTTTGATGATAGATGGATGGCTCATTAAGGATGTCTAACAATGGACCCATAGACAGTCATTTGGTAGTGTGCACAGGCAACATCTGTCCACATCTACTTGAGACTGAGAAGGAAGAACATCGCTTGCTGTTTCCCCCCCCCCCTCTTGCAGACGTTTTATCACTTGTTGCTTCTATGTACATGGAGAGTTTATGCAACGGAGACAAATCCCTTGGGTGTCCAGCCACACGTGGCCAGTAAAGAATAAAGAAAAAAAATCCACTGAAGAACACCAGCTCAGGAGATGCTGGCTTTGTCGTGGCCTACCGAAAGTCAGGCTCGATGTTAGTTTGGGTTAGGGTGCAGAATAGGGCTGTCCCAACCTTGGCCACAATAAGACCTGTGGACTTCAGCTCCCAGAATTTATTTATTTATTTATTTATGAGACTTATATACCGCTTTAAGTGCAAGCACTCTCTAAGCGGTGTACACCAGTAAGCAATGTATATATATATATATATATATATATTTACATTGCCCCCAACAATCTGGGTCCTCATTTTACCTACCCCGGAAGGATGGAAGGCTGAGTCAACCTTGAGCCGGTGAGATTTGAACCACTGACCTGCTGAACACAGTCAGCTAAAGTGGCCTGCAGTACTGCACTCTAACTGCTGCACCACCTCGGCTCATTTGTTGGATTTGCCCCTTAAAAGTTGTCAAGAAGAGCAACAAAGATGATTAGGGGACTGGAGGCTGAAACATATAAGGAACGGTTGCTGGAATTGGGAATGTCTAGTTTAATGAAGAGAAGGACGAGGGGTGACTAGAATAGAATAGAACAGAATAGAATAGAACAGAATAGAATAGAACAGAATAGAATGGAGGAATGGAATGGAATTAGAACGGAATAGAATAGAATAGAATAGAATAGAAAAGAAAGTTGGAAGGGACCTTAGAGGTCTTCCAATCCATCCCACTTCTGAAGAAGAACCTATACCAACCATCTCAGACAAGTGACTGTCTAGCCTGTTCTTAAAAACCTCCAGTGATGGAGCACCCACGATTTCTGGGGGCAAGCTGTTCCACTGGTTAATTGTTCTAACTGTCAGGAAATTTCTCCTTAATTCCAGGTTGCTTTTCTCTTTGATCAGCTTCCAACCGTTGTTTCTCATGATAGCAGCGTTCCAATATCTCAGGGGCAGCCCCAAAGAAGAGGGAGTCAAGCTATTCTCCAAAGCACCCGAAGGCAGGACAAGAAAGCAGCGGATGGAAACTAATCAAGGAGAGAAGCAACCTAGAACTAAGGAGAAATTTCCTGACAGAACAATTAACCAGTGGAACACCCTGCCCCCAGAAGCGGTGAAGGCTCCAACACTGGAAGTTTTCAAGAAGAGACTGGACAGCCATTTGTCTGGAATGGTTTAGGGTTTCCTGCCTGAGCAGGGGGTTAGCCTAGATGACCTCCAAGGTCCCTTCCAACTTTATTATTATTATTATATTATTATTATGAAGAGACTGGACAGCCATTTGTCCAAAATGGTATAGGGTTTCCTGCCTGAGCCGGGGGCTGGACTAGATGACCTCCAAGATCCCTTCCAACTTTATTATTATTAAGGCCGGAGACCCCTGGTTTAGAAGGAAATTAAGGCAGCTGCTTCGATTCCAAAGAACATCTTCCACACGTCTACCCTGTCCTGGAGCGTCTTCCCCCAAAAGAGCCACGCTGCAATCTTGGCTGTCTGCTTTGCTGAAAAGCGGCCCAGATTGAGAACCATCAAAATGTCTTTTATTTCCTGCAACACGTTACGCTCAAAAGCCCAATTTCCTTTCTCGATTACGGGGGTGGGGGGGGGCTTGACATTTCTGGCTGCCCTGCTTTCCTTCCCCCCCTCTCCTTTTATAAAGCAACAAAGAGGGAAATATTATTTTGCTTTTTGGATCCCCCCCCCCCGTTGGAAAATAAAAAGGGAAAAAAGGTGGGAGGGGTTCCATTCTCGGGGGAAGGGGGGTGGCAGGCAGGCCAAGTGAAAACAGCGGCCAGTCTTGGGGGAAAAAAACGAATGGAATTGTTTTGGATTTTGAATTACCTGCAGCTCACACCTTCCTAAGGTAAGTAGATAAGCTGCAAAGGAATTGTGCAGAAGGCTAAGGTGGAAGGGGGGGAGGTTTAAGACCAGAGACGAAACACCCGGTGCATTTAAAGCGGGAAAAGAGGCAGTAAAATTACAGTTCAGTTCCACCTGGCAGATAATTGGTACCAGAATCCCTTGAAAATTCCACACACCTCGGGCCTGTTTTTTGAGGGTGGGGCTGGCGAGTGCAAAGAGCGTTGCACAATCCAATCCTCCCTTTGGGGTTTGTAGAATAGAATCTTGGAATGGAATAGAATAGAATCATGGAATAGAATAGAATCATGGAATAGAATAGAATCATGGAATGGAATAGAATCTTGGAATGGAATAGAATAGAATCTTGGAATAGAATAGAATAGAATCTTGGAATGGAATAGAATAGAATCTTGGAATAGAATAGAATAGAATCTTGGAATAGAATAGAATCTTGGAATAGAATAGAATCATGGAATAGAATAGAATCATGGAATAGAATAGAATAATGGAATGGAATAGAATAGAATAGAATCTTGGAATAGAATAGAATAGAATCTTGGAATGGAATAGAATCTTAGAATAGAATCATGGAATAGAATAGAATCATGGAATAGAATAGAATCTTGGAATAAAATAGAATCTTGGAATAGAATAGAATAAAATCGGAATAGAATAGAATCATGGAATAGAATAGAATCTTGGAATGGAATAGAATAGAATCTTGGAATAGAATAGAATAAAATCTTGGAATAGAATAGAATCTTGGAATGGAATAGAATAGAATCATGGAATAGAATAGAATCATGGGATAGAATACGATCATGGAATAGAATAGAATCTTGGAATGGAATAGAATAGAATCTGGAGCCAAGTTTGACAGCTGTTTCTTGCATCTGGTGAGGTTCCACTTGCATGCCTCACTTTTTCCCAGTGAATTCCAGAGTGCTGACAAGCTCTGGATATTGATGACCCGAACAGGCAGAAAAGTGTAAGAGTAGTAGTTAAGGGTAATAGTTGTATTTTCAGCATCTGTATGCTATTAAGGAGAAGTTTTTGCTGCCCAGTTGTTAAGCAAATCAGCGCCCTGGGACGAAGAGGCGTTGTTAAATTTCCTCTGTGGGGCCAGCTCACGTTTGGGTTGCAGATACCCTGTCCCGCTCTTTGGAAATGTTTTTTTTTTTTCCCCAGCTCTGGCAATGGCAGAGCGCCCTGCGGAATGCCGGGCACAGGCACCGCTTGCCAGGAGGGGCCTTGGTGGGACAGAGACACTCCTGCCCATCGGAAAGTGTTGCCTACACCACCAAAAGATGCTCAGCGTGCCACCCTTCCCATCTCCTAACCCAGCAAAGCTCCGAAAGGGTAGGGCCCTGTGCCATGTGCTAGCTTGGGCAAAGGCCACCATCTCCAGCCCAAGCGTGGTGATCGGGGAAGCTTGCCTGCGCAGAGGGGGGAGAGACGTTGGCACAAAGGAAGAAGGCACAGAAGCAGGAATTGGGTAGAGTTCAAGGCTGCCAAAACCTGGAGGGGGCAGAAGGGAGCAAGGCTCGGAAAGGGGGCATAGAGGACAAAGACAATGAGCTGAGGGCAGAATCCCCCGTTAGGGCGTCCCACTCCCCATTCAAGAATAGAATTAGAATTAATAGAACAGAATAGGAATTATAGAATTAGAATAGAAAATACATTAGAATAGAATCATGGAATAGAATAGAATCTGGGAATGGAATAGAAGACAATCTTGGAATGGAATGGAATCTTGAAATGGAATGGAATAGAATCTTGGAATAGAATAGAATCATGGAATGGAATAGAATCTTGGAATGGAATAGAATTGAATCTTGAAATGGAATAGAATAGAATCTGGGAATGGAATAGAATAGAATCATGGAATGGAATAGAATAGAATCATGGAATGGAATAGAATCTTGGAATGGAATAGAATCTTGGAATGGAATAGAATTGAATCTTGAAATTGAATAGAATAGAATCTGGGAATGGAATAGAATTGAATCATGGAATACAATAAAATCTTGGAATAGAATTGAATCTTGGAATGGAATAGAATTGAATCTTGAAATGGAATAGAATAGAATCTGGGAATGGAATAGAATAGAATCATGGAATACAATAGAATCTGGGAATGGAATCGAATCGAATCACGGAATGGAATAGAATCTTGAAATGGAATAGAATAGAATCAGAATAGAATCGTGGAATACAATAGAATCTTGGAATGGAATAGAATTGAATCTTGGAATAGACTGGAATCTGGGAATGGAATAGAATCGAATCATGGAATGGAACAGAATCTTGGAATGGAATAGAATGGAGTTGGAAGAGACCCTGGGAGTCTCCCAGTCCAAACCCCCCCCCCACCAAGAAGAAAAACCAGGAGAGAAAAAAAAAAGAACAGCCTCACCCCAACATTTCCAGTCTCCAGCAGCTTTAATTCACCCAGAATAGGCTTGGAAGGGACCTTGGAGGTCTTCTAGCCCAGCCCCCCTGGTCGACCAGGAGACCCAGCTCCTTGCCACTTGCCTGTTCTTGCAAAAGTCCTTTTCTCTCTGCGTTGCACACATGGCAAGCTAACTCCTGGGTCTGCTGTATCCCCTCCGCCCCCAACCCAAAAGAGAAAACTATGCCAAGGGTTAACAGCCACCTGAGACACATCCCGGGACCCCTCTCTGCTGAAGGCAGGGGGGTGCAGCACCCACCCACCAGTGTATCCCTCCCAAGGGGCTTCTGACTCATTCTGTCCCCTCCAGTACAGCTGTGGCGGTTGTGCTGGAGGCCTTGTGTAGCAGCCAAGCACAGGGGGCCTTCTCTGCATGTAGGCCTGACCCCCAGCACCTGCAGTAGGGTGCCTGCTCCCCAACATCCGGAGAGCTGCTGCCGTCACCCCCCTACGAAGGCCGGCCACTGAGACCTTCCCTCTTAATTCATGGCCAGGCCCCCTCCTGCATTTTGCTCCGGCGAAATAAAAACCACCAGACCGTTTTTTTTTTTACTAGTTTATAGATCAATCCAAAATGCTACACACGGCAAAACTATTCTACCACAAGGTCCACGCGTTGGTTGGTTTGGTTTATTATCAATGGAGTTACAGCGATATGGGTTTTGTTTTTTGTTTTTTTTCCTCATTATTATTCAACAGGGAAAGATACTCGTGTATACAGTTAAGGGATGGGGAGAAGTCGTGAATGCTCAAGGCTGGCTTCGCCTCTTATCTCAGTTTGCGTCAGTCTGGTCGAGGAGGGTGAAAAAAAGAACCCCCCTCGGAAATAAAAAATCATCTTTATATACAAACAGTGCCTCTCAGGGTTACCAGCCTATGCTCACACACTGCACAAGGTTAAGTTGATCTGCTGATATATATATTTATATATATAAAAGCTAGTTCAGCATAGGATAAATCAGTATAAATTAAAAAGGTGCCAAAAAAACCGAGAAAAAAAATAGTTCTTCAGCTTTTCTGAGGAAGAGGTTTGGATACTCTTAAGCAAGGGGTCTTCAAACTTGGCCCTTGGGTGACTTGTGGACTTCAACTCCCAGAATTCCTCAGCCAGAATTCTGGGAGTTGAAGTCCACAAATCACCCAAGGGCCAAGTCTGAAGACCCCCTGCTCTTAAGCGAGGGGTCTTCCACCGTGGCAATTTGAAGACTTTGTGGACTTCAGCTCCCAGAATGCCTCAGGCAGCGTGAGGCTGGCTAAGGAATTCTGGGAGTTGAAGTCCACAAGCAGGGGGTCTTCAAACTTGGCCCTTGGATGACTTGTGGACTTCAACTCCCAGAATTCCTCAGCCAGAATTCTGGGAGTTGAAGTCCACAAGTCATCCAAGGGCCAGGTTTGAAGACCCCCCCCCTGCTCTTAAGCGAGGGGTCTCCCACCTTGGCAATCTGAAGACTTTGTGGACTTCAGCTCCCAGAATGCCTCAGGCAGCGTGAGGCCAGCTAAGGAATTCTGGGAGTTGAAGTCCACCAGTCACCAAAGGGCCAACTCTGAAGACCCCCTGCTATTAAGTGAGGGGTTTACCACCTTAGCAATCTGAAGACTTTGTGGACTTCAGCTCCCAGAATGCCTCAGGCAACGTGAGGCCGGCTAAGGAATTCTGGGAGTTGAAGTCCACCAGTCACCAAAGGGCCAACTCTGAAGACCCCCTGCTCTTAAGCGAGGGGTCTTCCACCTTGGCAATCTGAAGACTTTGTGGACTTCAGCTCCCAGAATGCCTCAAACAGCATGAGGCCGGCTAAGGAATTCTGGGAGTTGAAGTCCACCAGTTGCCAAGGCGAGAGTCCCCCTTGCTCTAAAACCCTCAGAAATGGAAAGTAGCGTTCTTACCTACTTGTGTAGTTACAAATTAAGGAGTGTTGGATGGGAAGGGGAACGTGGAGCCTGGCCCTCAGCGGGCCGGGACAGGAGGTTAGTTCAGCAGCAGTAGCCGCGGTGAAAAACGAAGCACCCTCCGTTGCCCAGGCCGTCGTCTCTCTCCCACCCGCTTTCTGCAGGCAGAAAACTCACCCCAAAACGGAGAATTAAGCAAAAAACGGAAGTCTACCATTCTTGGGTCAAGGATGCATCCGGGCCAAATCCGGAACGGCAAAGGAGAGCTGGCTTCAACCTTCCTTGACTTCCACAAGAGTAAAGTGGAGACCGGAGCAAGCTCAAGGGGGGGGGGCGTCGTGAGCTCTCACAACACGAGCCACACGTGTTTGTGTGTATGTATAAAACAGACCCCCCCCCCTTCCCGATAAAACGGTGGTGGTGAATCTCAGCTTTTGTTCGGGGAGGGGAGGCAAGGAGCTTACCTTAAGAAGCCCCCACCCCGCCGAGTTGCATAGAAGTTATTGGTGTCAGCGCTGTACAAAGAGAGGGGGAGGCAGGGACACACAAACATTGGGGAGGGGGGGCCTTTGTGAGTCCCCTTTCCAAAAGTTAACCATGCAAGCAGTCTCCTAACCTGGAAGGAACGGGGGGGGGAACCTTTCGCTCGCGCGCTCGAACTGTTTGTTAAAAGAGCGTCCGGCGGTGTCTGTGTCGTGGTTTTTTTTTTTGTTTTGTCCTTTTGTTCCTCTCAAATTAAATCTTTTTTTTTTTAAAGTTGTCACTGTAAAAAAAAAACCAGAAAAGCGCTCGTTTGTAAATTCGGTTAAGTCAGGAAGAGGGTGGCAATATATTTCTTTTTTCGTACCTAGCGCCTCCCAACGGACTGCAGAATGGAGTGGATAATTGTTTTCTGGGAAAGAAAGGGGGAAAAAAAAAGCATCGGTCTATAGCTACATCCCCCCCCAGCCCCCTCCCCGGTTAAATAATCAGTAGTATGAAGATCCCGCGTCTCGCGCCCGGCAGCGTCTCTGGCTTGGGTCTCCGGCCTGTGAGGGGGGGGGGAGAACCTCGCGGTGTGTGTTTCGGGAGTCCTATGTACATCTGGTCCTCTCTCCTGCGGGCAGCTGGTCAAGACAAGGTCTGGAAGGCGGGAGGTATCCCAGGAGAGGCCCCGGGAGCTGCCCCGAGGTTGCTGCTCAGCTCTTCAGCACGTCTCTTTCCCCTGGACGCCGGTCACTGTCTTTATAGAGCTGAGCGTTCGGTTGAACCAGGTTTTGCGCGAGGCCTGCACCTCGTTCAGCGCCTGTCCCAGGTCGTGTTCCAGGTCCTGCAAGGTAACGAGACGGGGTGAGCAAGGGCGTAAAAAGGGGCGTGAGGATGCCTGACCTGTCCCGGGGTCGTCTAACGGGGACACCGAGGACATCTGAACAGCCTCCGCCGCCGCCTGGCTTAGGAGAGCAGATCTGCACGCTTGCAGATCGCCTCTGTTCAGCGAGTCAATTTGCTGATGTGATTATTGTGCCACCCATCTTAGAGGTGACTTAGGTAGCTTCAAAAGTTTGAGGAGGCCAGCCGCCCGTTAATTTCGAGCCCAGAGGGCAAAGGGTTTGTAAAGGTCTCCGGGTTTGGAGTGCAAAAATGGAATTGCAGGCACCCGGGGGAAATTGGCTAAGCCGGACCAAGGATGGTCTCCCATCGGCCTGCGTCCTCCTGCGGGCACCCACTCCAAGATGGCAGAGAGGGAAACGGCTTCAAAGCCAGGTATCCCGTTCCGAGAAAGTCTCCAGCCTTCGTTCTTGAGGCCCAACTAAGGAATTCCGTCGGAAAAGAGCGATCCGACCCTAGCCGGCGTACAATTCCCACAGAGGCAGAAGCTCTGGCTGAGCGTAGCCCCGGCTGCCGGGCCTTCCTCACCTGGATTTTGCATTCGGCCTCCACCAGTTGCAACTTGGTCTGGGCCAGCTCCAACTCCATTTCTCGTAACTGGTTCTTCAGCCCCTCCTTCTCCTCGTCGGTGTCTTCGTCGGAGCCCTCCCTGGGGATGCTGACCACCTTCAACCGCCCTTCTTTGTTGAAAAACTCCCGACAATGTTCACAGTTGTCGATTTTTTGCTGCAGGCAAGAAGAGTGGACGGTGAGCAATAGCAATAAGACTTGGACTTATACACCGCTTTACAGCCCTCTCTAAGTGGTTTAGAGTCAGCATATTTGCCCCCAACAATCTGGGTCCTCATTTTACCAACCGCAGAAGGATGGAAGGCCGAGTCAACCTTGAGCCCCAACAGGATCTAACCCCTGGCTGTGAGCTGAATTAGCCTGCAATACTACATTCTAGCCTCTGAGCTACCGTGGCAGATGATAGATAGATAGATAGATAGATAGATAGATAGATAGATAGATAGATAGACAGACAGACAGACAGATAGATATAGATAGACAGACAGACAGACGATAGATAGATGATACATAAGATAGATGGATGATAGATACAGATAGACTGACATAGATGTAGATATGATAGATTAGATAGATGATAGATATAAGAGATAATATAGATGATAGATATGATAGACAGATAAATATAAGATAGATAGGACTGATAGACATAAACAGATAGACAGATAGCTAGATAGATATAGGCATATAGATATGATAAACATAGATTAGATAGATAATAGATATGACTGACACAGATGATAGATAGATAGATGACACATGGGTGATAGATAGATAGATAGATAGACAGACAGACACATGTAATTATAGATAGATAGATAGATAGATAGATAGATAGATAGATAGATAGATAGATAGATGGATGGATGGATGACACATGGATTATAGCTAGCTACCTAGCTAGCTAGCTAGCTAGAGATAGATAGATAGATAGATAGATAGATAGATAGATAGATAGATAGATAGATAGATAGATAGATAGATAGATAGATAGATAGATAGATAGATAGATAGGCAGGCAGGCAGGCAGGCAGGCAGGCAGGCAGGCAGGCAGGCAGGCAGTAATAGCCCTTAAATTTATAGACTGCTTCACAGTGCTTTACAGCCCTCTCAAAGTAGTTTACAGAGTCAGCATATTTGCCCCCAACAATCTGAGTCCTCATTTTACCAACCTCGGAAGGATGGAAGGCCGAGTCAACCTGGAACAGGTCAGGATCAAACTGGTGACAGTTGGCAGTCAGCAGAAGTAGCCTGCAGTACTGCACTCTAACCACTTTGCCACCACAGTTCTCTTAACTGCCCTCGGATGGACGGACTGGCTGCTTCCGTGAGCAGCCCGGTTGGCTGGCAACAGCTGAAAGGGCCTGTTAACTTGCTTGCCACCCCCACCCACCTCCCCACCTACAAAAAACTAACTGCAAGGCCAGTTTGTTGAGTCTGAAGGCTGCAAGTTGAGAATTTGATGTCTCTCTCTTTCTGCAACCTTCCTTGAGCGAAGCAGGGATCAAACGGGATGTTGGAAAGCGTTCAGATCTTCTGGAATCTGCCCCCCCCCCCGAGGCAGGGAATCGGGAAGGCTGCCCTACAGGTGGTGCTCAGCTCAGCCTCTGCCACTCCCATCCCCGCCCTTCTGTGCCTCTACTTACCCGGATTTTCTCAATTTCAGCTTTATTGGCTACCTGCTGCTTCTCCAGCCTCTCACTCAACTGGGAGCAGATCTGCAAGGCAAACTGGATCGGTCAGCAGAGCCTCGCTAGCTCAGGTAGGGCTTCTCACACACACACAAAACCCCCGATCCCCAGGCTGGCCACTCGTCCTTGCTGGACTTCGCCCCCAAATCTCTCTTGGCTTCTACGCTCTCGTGCCCCAAGGGCCTGCCCCACATCGAGGGGCAGCAGATTTGCAACTGCTGTCTGCCGTTTCTTAACCGCTGGCCCAAGGCTTTAGGTCAGTGGTTCTCAACCTTTTTAATGCCGTGACCCCCAACTGGTCGTAAGTCAAGGACTTCTCAACCGGTCGTAAGTCGAGGACTACTCAACTGGTGCAGCACCGTTTGCAGAATGGGACTTTTGGCGGGCTCAGCAGGGCAGAGACAGCCTGGACAATTCCTATTGGCTTTGGAAAGCCAATAGAATTAGACTCTATTCAAGAGAGTCTATTCTATTGGCTTTCAAATCCAATAGAATAAAAGGGAGTAGCACAGCTAAGGAAAAGGGGGGGAAAAATGGCGGACTGCATTGTTTGGCGACCCCCGTGAAATGGCCGTTCGACCCCCAAAGGGGGTCCCGACCCACAGGTGGAGAACCCCTGGTTTAGGTCTTATGCTAAGAAACCGAAATAACTGGTTTCTCTTCCTCACAGAGGGTTAAGCTTGATCGTCGACTTTTTTTTTCTTTTCTTTTCATTTTGATCAGTGATGTTCCGTCCCTGGAGGCTTTTCAGAAGAGATTGGACAACCATTTGTCTGGAATGATATAGGGTCTCCTGCTTGACCAGAGGGGTTGGACTAGATGACCCCCAAGGCCCCTCCCAACTCTTGTCATTCTATGATTCTGTAAGGGTCTCCGGCTTGAGCAGGGGGTTGGACTAGATGACCCCCAAGGTCCCTCGCAACTCTTGTCATTCTATGATTCTGTAAGGGTCTCCGGCTTGACTAAGGGGGTTGGACTAGATGACCTCCAAGGTCCCTCCCAACTCTATCATTCTATGGTTCTGTAAGGGTCTCCGGCTTGACTAAGGGGGTTGGACTAGATGGCCTCCGAGGTCCCTCCCCACTCTGTCAATTTGAGGGCAACCCCCTTCCGCTTCCCTTTTTGAGATGAAATGACAGGACGCCTCCCCCCGGTTCTGGGTCAGAAGGAAGGCGGTGGAGCTGTCCTGGCCCGGCGGAGACGGATCCCAGGGTTGCTTCGGAACAGCGGCCTCCGACATACCTGCTTGTAGTCGCCAATGATGGAGCTGTTTTTCTTGATCTCCAACTCGGCCTTGTCCAGTTCTCTCCGACACATCTCCTTCAGCTGGAAGAGGAGACGGGAAAGTCTGGCCCTTCGTTCATCCCTCCAGCAGGGTCTCTGGCCTCAGCCCTTTCCTCTCTCTAAGCTCCAGACTAGACACCCACCTGTCTGAGATGGTGTAGGTTCTCCTGCTTGAGCAGGGGCTGGACTAGAAGACCTCCAAGGTCCCTTCCATCTCTGCTATTCTATTCTGTTCTGTTCTGTTGTTCTGTTCCATTCTATTCTATTCTATTCTATTCTATTCTATTCTATTCTATTCTATTCTATTCTATTCTATTCTATTCTTCTACATTCTATTCTATTCTATTCTTTATTCTATTCTTTATTCTATTCTATTCTATTCTATTCTACTCTACTCTACTCTACTCTATTCTATTCTATTCTATTCTATTCTATTCTATTCTATTCTATTCTATTCTATTCTATTTTATTCTATTCTTCTACATTCTATTCTATTCTATTCTTTATTCTATTCTATTCTATTCTTCTACATTCTATTCTATTCTATTCTTTATTCTATTCTTTATTCTATTCTATTCTATTCTATTCTATTCTATTCTATTCTATTCTATTCTACTCTATTCCACTCCCATTCCATTCCATTCCATTCCATATTTTCTATTCTATTCTATTCTATTCTATTCTATTCTATTCTATTCTATTCTCTATATTCTATTCCGTTCCATTTCCATATTCTATTCTATTCTACATTCTATTCTATTCTATTCTATTCTATTCTATTCTATTCTATTCTATTCTATTCTATTCTATTCTCTGTTCTGTTATTTTCCTATTCCTATTCCATTCTATTCCACAATCTATTCTATTCTATTCTTATTTCTTATTCTATTCTATTATTTCCTATTCTATTCTATTCTATTCTATTCTATTCTATTCTATTCTATTCTATTCTATTCTATTCTATTCTATTCTATTCTATTCTATTCTACTCTACTCCTATTCTTCGTATTCTAACTGCAAAAGCCTCTGGTGGGAGGAGACAAGTCACAAGAGAAAGCAGCAGAGAGTCCAGTCTTGGCGATGTGGAGAACTTGGGGCAAGGAGATACTCTTCGGGGACTCTCTGATGCAGGGGTCCCCAACCCCCAGTCTGTGGCCCCGCACCGGTCCGCAGCATGCCAACAAGCGGGCCGTGCAAATAAGCAAAGCCCCATCCATCCATCCATGGGGATGCAGGCAGCACGCAAAACCACACCGCCTCCGGTCCACGGAAAAAACTTTCTCCATGGAACCGGTCTCTGGTGCCCAAAAAGTTGGAAGCTGGTGCTCCAAAGGGGGTGGGGGAAGGCGATGATGGGGATAAATAGCTACAGAAAACCAGCCCAGACCAGAGCTGAGGGTGAAGGACAAAGCGGGTCAACCGATTCTCGGTTAGCGGGTGCTGAACGTGCTCGTGGGAGGGGTCGCCTGAAACCAGAAGGAACCCCGTTCCCTCCTACTTCCCCAGCTCCCTTCCAGCCCGATCCTGCGCCAACCTGAGCCGATTCCTCTTCCAGCCTTCTCTTTTCATCCTCGGCGTCTATCAACTTCTGCTTGGTCATCAGCAGCTCCTTGTTCAAGGCGTCGGCTTTTTCCTCCACCTGGAAATGGGAAACACCGAGGGACAAAATGACCGGACCGAGAGAGACACGGCAAAACTTTTTCGCTCGGCTCTTAATCAGACGTTCCACCCGAAGGCGAGCAAGGGAGGAAGCCAGGAGGGGAAAGTTTGAAAGAGAATGGCTTGGGGTTTGGGGTCCCTGCACTCCAAGGGAAGGTTTTAAGGCAGCGGTTCTCAACCTGTGGGCCGGGACCCCATTTGGGGTCGAACCACCATTTCACGGGGGTCGCCAAACAACGCAGTCCGCCATTTCCCCCCCCTTTTCCTTAGCTGTGCTCCTCCCTTTTATTCTATTGGCTTTTGAAAGCCAATAGAAGAGACTCTTTTGAATAGAGTCTAATTCTATTGGCTTTCAAAAGCCAATAGGAATTGTCCAGGCTGTCTCTGCCCTGCTGAGCCCGCCAAAAGTCCCAGTCTGCCAACGGTGCTGCACCCGTTGAGTAGTCCTCGACTTATGACTGGTTGAGTAGTCCTTGACTTACGACCGGTTGGGGGGTCGTGGCATTAAAAAGGCTGAGAACCACTGTTTTAAGGTAACGGAGAGCGGAGAAAGCAGCAGGCTGGATCCTTGGAGAAGAATTACGTGGGTCTTGGAGTTGCCAAGATGCCTCTAGCCCACAGCCTGTTTGCCTGTGTGAAAACGTCCTGTCTCCTTGCAGGCGTTCTGCCCCAGGAAACCAGCGGGAACGATGTCGCAATGACCTGAAATGCGACAGCTCCAGTGTTCTGGGGGCGTTATGAGGATGACAAGACACGAAGCTTAATCGTGGCCAAGGGGGAGAGCGGCAATCGGAGTGTCGTCTGTCGGAATGATAAAGCAGGAGGATTTTTCTGCTCCCGCATCTAACCTTTCCCGAGACTTATGCTCCCGTTTGGGGAAGGTTCGGACTGTGGGAGGATGAAGCCTCTCCGTTCTGGGTGTGCTGATGGCAGGCACTGGCACACCACCAGGCAGGGCCGGGCCAGCTGGGGAACTGAAGCAGCCCAGCCAAGAGAGTGTGAGGATTTAGGAGACGGCCCCGGAAAAGCTGAGCCGATGCCCAGGATCGGCTGCCGAGTTGGTGGAGAGCTTTAAAGAAAATGGATTTTCATCCAAGGAGGCTTCAACTGGGAAGTTTTGCTTCTGGAGAGGTATGTGAGTCTCAGAGGCATCTGAGATGTACCTTTGGTAAGGGAGGAGGAGGAGGAAGGAAGGAAGGAAGGAAGGAAGGAAGGAAGGAAGGAAGGAAGGAAGGAAGGAAGGAAGGAAGAAGAGGAGGAAAGAGAAAGAAAGAAAGAAAGAAAGAGAGGAGGAAAGAATGAAAGGAGAAAAGGAGAAAGAAAGAAAGAAAGAAAGAAAGAAAGAAAGAAAGAAAAAGAAAGAAAGGGGAAAGAGAAAGAAAGAGAGAGAGGAGGAAAGAAAGAAAGAAAGAAAGAAAAGAAAGAGGAAAGAAAGAAGAAAGAAAGAAAGGAGGAAAGAGAAAGAAAGAAAGAAAGAGAAGAGGAAAAAGAAAGGAGTAAAGAAGAAAGAAAGAAAGAAAGAAAGAAAGGAAAGAGGAGGAAAGAGAAAAAGAGAAAGAGGAAAAAAGAAAGAAGAGAAGGAGGAAAGAAAGAAAAGAGAAAGAAAGAGAAGAGGAGGGAAGAAAGAAAGGAGGAGGAGGAAAGAGAAAAAGCAGGAGGAAAAAAGAAGAGGAGGAGCAAAGAAAAGAAAGAAAGAGAAAGAAAAGGAAAGACACAAAAAGGAAAGAAAGAGGAGGAGAGGAAGAAAAAGTAGAAGAGGAAGGAGAAGGAGGGAACAGCAGAATAAAAGGAAAATAAAGGACTGGATAAGCACATCAGCCAGAAGAGTCAAGGTGTACTAAAAAGGTTGACACCCCCCCCTCGGCAGTGGGCGAAAAGGGCTCACGTTGTCCAGGTCCTTCCGCAGGGCGATCTTGCTGGTCACCAGCTCGTGGGCCAGGTCATCGTTCTCCTGCTCCAGCCTCATGTTGGCTTCCTGCAAGCGCCGGTTTTCTCTCTGCAAGGAGGCCAGAAGGGGCAGGCTGCGTGAACCCCAGCCCGAGGCCACCCTCATCCTTCTGGAACGGGCCCTCATCATCAATGCAGTTAAGATTTGGGCCCAAATTAAGAACGGGGACTCCCCCAGGGCTAGCCTGTCCCTGCTTTCGGTGACAAAAAGAAGATAAATTAAAAGGCATTAAAAACAGCAGCTGAAGACAGCCCTGGGCAAACTCCGGGGAGTCTGTGAAGGGAGACCGAATCTGCAAAAATAGCTCTGGGTGTTTTGGGTTTTAGAGGCCATCGGAGTGAGGCCCACTCAGCTTTGAACAAGAGGAGGAGAAAGAATAAAAAAAACAAAAACCAACAAGGTCAGAAAGATAAAGAGAAGAAGAGATAATCGGGCAAGTGTGGAATGACTCAAGGCCAGAATCTTGGCTTTTTTTTTGTTGTTGTTGTTGCCAAGGAATTGATTTATTTTGCGAGGGGGAATAATAAGGTTCAGTCTGGATCCGGCTTTGTGTCTTTGTCTAGTCTGCACACACCAGGAGAGGCTCACCTCAAACCTTTCAATGGGGTCCTCCTGTTGGGCTTGCTGCTCCCGCATCGTGTGATATTCCCGCTCGTATTTCTTCAACTTCTTTTGGCTAATCTTAAAAAAAAACAAAAAAAAAACCACATATTAGAGCTTCGTCGGTTTGGACAAAATGGGAGAGAATTCTTCATTGGAGCCAGCCGTGTGCTGCAGCTGCCCAAAAAGGCCAACACAGTGCTGGGCTGCATGAACACAGGGAAAGAATCAAGATCATGTGAAGGGTTAATACCGCTTTACAAGGCCTTGGTAAGGCCACACTTGGAATACGGCATCCAGTTTTGGTCACCACGATGTAAAAAAGATGTTGAGACTCTAGAAAGAGTGCAGAGAAGAGCAACAAAGATGATCAGGGGACTGGAGGTTAAAACATATAAGGAACGGTTGCTAGAATTGGGTATATCTAGTTTAATGAAGAGAAGGACCAGGGGGGACAGGATAGCAGCCTTTCAGTATCTCAGGGGCTGCCCCAAAGAAGAGGGAGTCAAGCTATTCTCCAAAGCACTTAAAGGCAGGACAAGAAGCAACGGATGGAAACTAATCAAGGAGAGAAGCAACCTAGAACTAAGGAGAAACTTCCAGACAGTTAGAACAATTAACCAGTGGAACAGCCTGCCTCCAGAAGCTGTGAATGCTCCAACATTGGAGGTTTTTAAGAAGAAACTGGACAGCCATTTGTCCGAAATGGTGTAGGGTTTCCTGCCTGAGCAGGGGGTTGGACTCGATGACCTCCAAGGTCCCTTCCAACTTTATTATTATTAAATTATTAAAATTAAAAGATCTTCAGGTTTCTGGGTTCTAGAATATCTCAAGACCTGAAATGGACACTTAATGTCACAAATGTCATCAGAAAAGCTTAATGTTCTTCCTGCCCCAGAGTAATAGTAATAAAGTTGGAAGGGACCTTGGAGGTCATCTAGTCCAACCGCCTGCTCAGGCAGGAAACCCTACACCATTTCGGACAAATGGCTGTCCAGTCTCTTCTTAAAAACTTCCAGTGTTGGAGCATTTACTGCTTCTGGAGGCAAGCTGTTCCACTGGTTAATTGTTCTAACTGTCAGGAAGTTTCTCCTTAGTTCTAGGTTGCTTCTCTCCTTGATTAGTTTCCACCCGTTGCTTCTTGTCCTGCCTTCAGGGGCTTTGGAAAATAGCTTAATTCCCTCTTCTTTATGGCAGCCCCTGAGATATTGGAATACTGCTATCCTGTCCCCCCTTGTCCTTCTCTTTGTTAAACTAGACATACCCAATTCTAGCAACCATTCCTCATATGTTTTAGCCTCCAGTCCCCTAATCATCTTTGTTGCTCTTCTCTGTACTCTTTCTAGAGTCTCAACATCTTTTTTTACATCGTGGTGACCAAAACTGGATGCAGTATTCCAAGTGTGGCCTTACCAAGGCCTTGTAAAGCGGTATTAACCCTTCACGTGATCCTGATTCTATTCCTCTGTTAATGCAGCCCAGCACCGTGTTGGCTTTTTTGGCACTTGCAGCCCACGGCTGGCTCCTATTTAAGAGATTGTCCACTAGGACTCTGAGGCCCCTCTCACAGTTGCTACCATTGATCCAGGTACCCCCCCCCCTATACTATACCTGTGCTGATCTAGTATTGTTAGGAGGAGAAAGTTTTTTCTCCTAAAATCTTTTTGCCTGCTAAGGTTGCTGAAGATTTGAAAGCCACGGGAGCACCCAGGGATTGCAGGATTGGATCCCACCTTGCCTCCTCCTGGCTGCAGAGAGGCCGAAGCAGGGTCAGAAAAAAGGGTTGTGTGAATTTTGTTAAGCTGGTCCTGGTGCTCCCTCTAGTGACCCTGAGGCAGAAGAGCTGTCCAGGAGTGTGTGTGTGTGTGTGTGTGTGTGTGTGTGTGTGTGTGTGTGTACGCACCCACGAAGAGAAAGAGGCAAAAGGGGCAAATTCCGCCTTCTGCCTTCCAGCGTAAGGCAGCCAAAGGGGATGGATCGGAGAGACAGACCAGCGGTTCTCAACTATGGGAACTTTAAACCCAGAGGACTTCAACTCCCAGAATTCCCCAGCCGTTGTCTTAAAGTTGAGAAACACCCAGGGAGCCTCAAACGGAAGGCAAGCAATCCCCTGGGAGAGAAATTAAGATCTCATTAAATGCCTTTTTTTTTAACAGTCCACCAAAAAGAACACTACATCAAAGACAAACAGTAGGAAGGAGGGAGGGAGGAAGGAGATAGGAAGGAAGGAAGGAGATAGGAAGGAAGGAAGGATATATGAATGAATGCATGAATGAAGGAAGGAAGAAAGGAAGAAGATAGGAAGGGAGGGGGGGAAAAAGGATGAAGGAAGAGGAAGGAAGGAAGAAGGGAGAGATGAAGGAAGGAAGGAAAGAAAGGGAGAAAGGATGAAGGAAGAGGAAGGAAGGAATAAGGAAGGAAGGAAAGGAGGGAGGGAGGGAGAAAGGATGAAGGAAGAGGAAGGAAGGAAGGAAGGAAGGAGGTAGATATGAATGAATGAATGCATGAAGGAAGGAAGGAAGGAAAGGAGGGAGAAAGGAAGGAAAAGGAAGGAAGGAAAGAAAGAAAAAGAAAGAAAGAAAGAAAGAAAGAAAGAAAGAAAGAAAGAAAGAAAGAAAGAAAGAAAGAAACCTCAACTAGGGCTGGTGAAATAGACTGCCTTGAGAGATCCAGGTGTCCCCAGATGCCCTCAGCCATCCTTTTTCCCAGTCCCGCATTCAGGTCACCTTCACACGTTTCAACCCTTTGCAAAGTGGGCCTGTCCCTGCCTTTGCCTCGCCCATCCTGGCTTACTTCCAGAGCTGACCCAGGGCAAGAGAAGGCTGACCCAGCCAGCAGCTCGACCCCCCCCAAACAGCCACCGTGCCTCCCCCCCAGGGGACTGGCTGATTCCCCCCCCCCAGTTACCTTCATGCTACATGCCAGCTCCATCAGTTTCTTGGCGTTCTCCTCCGACCGATACCTCTTGGGCAGCTGCACGCGGAAGAACTTCAAAGCCCCCTCAAAGTCCGTCAGCAGCAAGTCGTCCCTGGTGGTCTAGGAACACGCAAGGGGGAGGGGAGAAATTAAACCCTTCAGCTCCCCCCACCCTCGAACCCAGAACCAGGCAAGGAGCACCATACGCCCTCCCTCAAAGGGTGGGCCCGGTCAGGAATTTGGCCCTTGTTATACGCCTTGCGCGCCTTTCCCAGATTATACAGGGAATCCTCGGCTTACGACCACAGCCGAGATGGACGTTTATGTCGCTAAGTGAATTCGGCCGCGTCTGAGGACCCTTTTTTTTTGCCCCTGTTGTTTTGAGGTAGATGAAAAATTGCCATTAAGAGAAATGATAAAAGTACTTTTGAATGATATTTTTAATTAACAGGAGTGATGTTTGGAAAGCATTAACTAATATTACCAACTGGCTGAGTGTGATGACCTGCGTGCAATTCTGTGAAGGAAACATTTTACAAGAGGTGTCAACTGAAAGTCACAGATGGTGTGAAATATTACCTGTGTAGGGCCGTGTGGTAAGGTGGTCATTTGTGTGAACGTCTCCTTTTCCTACGTGTGTGGTCTCAAGATATGAACTTCTCTCTTTTAGTATGTTAAAGGTAGATAAGAAGTCGTCCCTTGAGTAAAAGCGTGTGTAAAAAGGACACCCTGGGAGTAACTCAGGGTTCAGAGTTCGTCATATGAATACTCTGAACCTTTGCGCAAATAAAACCTTCGTGGTCTTGTCTTCTGACGTAAGTATCGTGGTTTTTCCACTACAGTTTCACCTGAATCCCTGCAGTATTTTAAAGCCGGCTTCCCCATTGTCAGAATCCAATTACGTTTCAATTCTAGCTACCGACTCCAAAATTGAGCCGAGGTGGCGCAGCAGGTAGAGTGCAGTACTGCAGGCCACTTTAGCTGACTGTGTTCAGCAGGTCAGCGGTTCAAATCTCACCGGCTCAAGGTTGACTCAGCCTTCCATCCTTCCGGGGTAGGTAAAATGAGGACCCAGATTGTTGGGGGCAATGTAAATAAATATATATATATATATATATATATATATATATGTATGTATGTATGTATGTATGTATGTATGTATGTATGTATGTATGTATGTATGTATGTATGTATGTATGTATGTATGTATGTGTATATATATATATATATATATATATATATATATATATATATATATATATATATATATATATATATATATATATATATATATATATATATATATATATATATATATATATATATATATATATATATATATATATATATATATATATATATATATATATATATATATATATACACACACACACACATTGCTTACTGGTGTACACCGCTTAGAGAGTGCTTGCACTTAAAGCGGTATATAAGTCTCATAAATAAATAAATAAAACAAAGATCCATTTCTTATTCTTGGTGGATTCTGTCATACTACGAAAGGGGAGGAGGGAGCAAGGGGGTTTAGGACTCTCACTTCCTTCATTTCAACTACAAAGGACTGGAGGTTGATTCTCATCAAGAGGACTGACCATAACAATATGGCCATCGCCTTTCGTCTACTACTCTCTGAAGTCTCTCTTCTGCCGGCAGCGAGGAAAAAGGGGGTGGAAATGTGATGCCTGGGATCGTCGGTGGAAGGACAGTGGAGTGGGAGGGGCTGCTTGGGACCCCTTAAAACCTTGAATGGTGGGGCTTGGCCCCTCAGATCCTGTCTAGAACGCCTGCAACCATCTTCTCTTAATAAAGATGCCTGTTGGAAGAGAGTCCTGTCTTCTTAAGATGTAAAGTGGGGTGGGTCCTTACACCCATTGACTTTGCTTATTTGAAGGCCGCAAAAGGGGATCATGTCACACACACACAGAGACAGACACAGACACACACACACCGGGGACGTTGCAGCCATCACAAATATGTGCCAGTGGCCAAGTGGCTGGATTTTGATCACGTGACCCCCCCGGGGAGGCCGCAACGGTCATCGTAAGCGTGAAAAAAACGGTCGTAAGTTGCTTTTTTCCAGTGCCGTTGTTAAGTTTGGTCCCCGAATGAACTTAACGAGACTATCTGTGATGCGTGAGCCCCACAAGAAGCAGAGCAGGGAAAATATAAGAGGTGGAAATGTCTTTTTTTGTTGGGGGGGGGGAAGGGAGATTTCTGCCTGGCCTTTTCTTTGCAGAAGATCTGTGAGCCAATTTCAGCCTCTCCTCCGCCCCCTCCCTCTCCTGATTCGGTTCCCCCAATTCTTTCCAGCAACCCGCAGGTCAGGAAAAAAAGGACCCGGAGCAAGGGAGGGGCGTCCTATGAATATCAGCAGGCCCATGCTTCCCAGCCTCCCCCAGCCCTCCGTCCTCGTGGCAGCTCCTTCGGCTTGAGGCTGAAAATGGTTTCAATCCCCAAGGAATTCAAATTCCAGCCGGCTCGGCGTGCCCTGCCCCGTGGCTGAGTAGAGAGGCAGGAAGGATGTGACCCAGCACAGGACAGGAAATACTCACTTTTAACAATCCAAGGGCAACGTTAAAAATAACACTGATGCCCTGTAAAAGAAAAGGGAAGGGGAAAAAAAAAACAGGTTGAAGGGCCTTGAGATTTCTGCAAGATTTCCGGGGCTCTGCAAGCTTCGGGTCATTCTTCACCTGGCTAGCTTCTCTGGCACGTTGAATCAAGGGTTTATCTGGATTCTCCCAAATAGCAAGATGGTTTATCACGTTTCCCGGAAAATAAGACCGGTTCCTAGATTGATTTTTGCTCCAAAAGACACATTAGGGCTTAATTTCTGGTTTAGGGATTACGTTCAGGGAAATACGGTACTAAATGCATCTGTCTGGTTGATGATCTTAACTGGGGCTTATTTTGGGGGGGGGGGCTTCTCCTGCTTGAGCAGGGGGCTGGACTAGAAGACCTCCAAGGTTCTGTTCTGTTCCATTCTGTTTTATTCTAAATTCTGTTCTATTCTATCCCTATTCTATTCTATTCTATTCTAAATTATTCTATTCTATTCTAATTATTCTATTCTAATTCTATTCTATTCAAACTAATTATTCTATTCTATTCTTATTTCTGTTCTATTCTATTGTTTAAATTATTCTATTCTATTCTATTCATTCTAAATATTCTAATTATTCTATTCTATTCAATCTAATTATTCTATTCTATTCTTATTTCTATTCTATTCTATTCTTATTTCTATTCTAGTCTATTCTTATTTCTATTCTAGTCTAGTCTAGTTTATTCTATTCCCTATTCTATTCTATTCTATTCTATTCTAATTATTCTATTCTATTCTATTCTATTCAATCTAATTATTCTAGTCTATTCTATTCTATTCTAATTTCTATTCTAGTTTAGTCTAGTCTAGTCTAGTCTAGTCTATTCACTATTCCATTTTCTATCCTACCCTATCCTATCCTATTCATTATTATGAGTGTCCTGAAAATTTGTGATAGGGCTTATTTTCCAGTTGGGTCTTATTTTTTGTGGAGACTTCGGAAGGAAGCCAACCTTTTGACCTTAAAGTCTGCAAGGGGGACATCTTTTCAGGTTGCACTCCCCCTCTTCCCCCCCCCCCCGGCTTCCCAAGGCCTTTGGTTGATGGGGAACAGTGTCCGTCTTGAGAAGAGTGGAGAAAAGGGGTGGGGGGGATGAGGAGGCAGCTTGGAAGGCCACCACACAGATGGCCAACGTTGACTTGATCGTGGTCCCCAAGTACGAGAAAGGGAATAATTGCCCTCAAAGTTCCGAGATTCCGGCTCAACGAGGTGGAAAGCTCCCACCCCAGATGGACAGCCTGCCTCATCAGGAACAGTTCCTAGACTGCCACCAGGTTTGAGATTTAAAGCCTTTGATTTCAAATCTGGGCTCTCCTAATTCGGTGCTTTCCACAGTACAGGCGGTCCTTGACTTACGGTCACAACGGAGCCCAAAATTCATGTCGCTAAATGAGAAATGTCGTGAGTTTTGCCTCATTTTACGACCCGGGTCGCCGCAGTTGTTAAGTTGAATCAAGTTAGTAACATGGCTGTTAAGTGAATTTGGCTTCCTTGACAAGCTGGCTTGTCAAAAGGTCGCCAAAGCGGATCACCTGACCGTCGTAAATACGAGTCAGTGGCCCAGTTTTGACCCTGGGGATGCTGCAACGGTCATCAGTATGAAAAATGGTCATTAAGTCACTTTGGACCAGTGGTTCTCAACCTGTGGGTCGGGACCCCATTTGGGGTCGAACGACCATTTCACGGGGGTCGCCAAACAACGCAGTCCGTCATTTTTTCCCCCCTTTTCCTTAGCTGTGCTACTCCCTTTTATTCTATTGGCTTTTGAAAGCCAATAGAATTGAATAGAGTCTAATTCTATTGGCTTTCCAAAGCCAATAGGAATTGTCCAGGCTGTCTCTGCCCTGCTGAGCCTGCCAAAAGTCCCATTCTGCAAACGGTGCTGCACCAGTTGAGTAGTCCTCAACTTACGACCGGTTGAGTAGCCCTCGACTTACGACCGGTTGGGAGTCGTGGCATTAAAAAGGTTGAGAACCACTGCTTTGGACAGAGCCGTTGTTAACTTTGAATGGTCACCAAACTGTTGTAAGTCAAGGGCTACCTGTCCAGAGCCCGCTGGGCTGGGAATGCTGGGTTCTGCAGTCCAATAGAAGAGAAGGTGGCTGGTGTGCGCCACTGGGCCAAGGAGATGGCAGGTGGCTGGGAAAAAACCCTCCTTGGTACGAGGTGATTTGATCTCCAAGCGTGGCTAAAAGCGACGTGGCCTTTTTCTCCGGAAAGCGTTCCAACTTTTCCTGGCTGGCTGAATCACTTCCTTCCCCTGACTCAGAGGACATTCCCCCCCTCCCCGGGCAGGAGATGCCAGAACACAAAGCAAGTTGCCCCCCTCCCCACACCTTGCCAGCCCCCGAAGCTTTGGATCGCGCCGTCCCCTCCCGGAGTGGATTCTGAGAAACGACGCGATTAACATCTCCGAGGCAGAAAATAATAGAAATACCCTCAAAAATGCTCGGAAACCGTGAGGTCACGGCTCCAAAACAAGTGGAAAATGGGAAAGTTGACTCGCCTTCGCTCCAAAGCATGAAACCCTTCCCAGGCACAATCTCTACGGGGATTCTCTACCCTCCAGGTCATAGTTATCCCAAAGATGCTTTTTTCAGGAGGCAACTGGACTCTCTACTTTTTCTTTGAAGACGTTTCTCTTCTCATCCAAGAAGGGCCAAAGGTGCTTTTTCAAGAGACTTCCTCGTTTCTCTCTGAAGACGTTTCGCTTCTCCTCCAAGAAGCTTCTTCAGCTCTGACTGGAGGGTGGGGAAGGGAAGGATTTATCCTCCTTGCAGGGAGCTGGTCATTTGCCTTCTTTTAGAGGTTCGCTAAGGCCACTTGCAGGTTTACCTGTGTCCTCAGGGTCACCTGAGTCACTGAGAAGTTGGAGCTTTGCTCTTTGCAGGATTTTTTCTGCCCTGGGGTCCCTTCCTTGTGGGAGACGGGCGCAGGCTGTTGGGGAAGGGTCTGGGTTGTCTGACTCTCAAACTGAAGTGCAAACGGCTCCTGCAGTCTGCCATGTTTTCTGCGGATCCGTTCATACTCCCACACCGTTCGAAGGGGGTTCATCCCAAAAGGGCAAGCATCTAAAGCAGTGGTTCTCAACCTTTTTAATGCCGCGATCCCCAACTGGTCGTAAGTCGAGGACTACTCAACCGGTCGTAAGTCGAGGACTACTCAACTGTGCAGCCCCGTTTGCAGAATGGGACTTTTGGTGGGCTCAGCAGGGCAGAGACAGCCTGGACAATTCCTATTGGCTTTTGAAAGCCAATCGAATTAGACTCTATTCAAGAGAGTCTAGTGGCTTTCAAAAGCCAATAGAATAAAAGGGAGTAGCACAGCTAAGGAAAAGGGGGGAAAAATGGTGGACTGCGTTGTTTGGCGACCCCCGTGAAATGGTCGTTCGACCCCAAAGGGGGTCCCGACCCACAGGTTGAGAACCGCTGTGCTAAAAGAAGGCAGATGACCAGCGGTCTGCGAGGAGTATAAATCCTTCCCTTCCCCACCCTCCAGTCAGAGCTGAAGAAGCTTCTGGGAGGAGAAGCGAAACGTCTTCAGAGAAAAACGAGGAAGTCTCTTGAAAAAGCACCTTTGGGTCTTCTCAGGCACCTGGTTTTTTGAGGCAGGGCCAGCTTCGGAGAAGTTGGAGGGGGGGAACCACCGCAGGGGTGCACGTACCTCACACAGCAGCAGGTCGATGATGTGGAAGACCATGTAGAGGGGGAACTTTGCGGTGAAGAGGGTGAGGAACCACTGGGAGGCATACATGTGGGCTTCTAAGCTGATCTCCAGGAAGTGGGTGTACAGGTCGGGGATGTACTCCTGGGGACAAAACTCACCGGTAACGTCATTAGGCCAACACCACCCAAAAAAAAAAAAAAAACTCCAGATGGTTGTTTTTGCACAAATGTTTCGGCGGCAGCAGATCCAGACTGGATCCTTGACCCACAAACACCCTATCCAGATTGTTTTGCCTCCTTCCAGAATGCGCCTCAATTGCCCCTTTTATCTTTGCCATCTCTTTGGCAAAGCTTCAGCAACTGGCGAAGATCCTTTCACCCCCAAAATCCCTGAGCTGGCTACAATTTTTTTTTTTTTTTTTAGATTTGTCTTTACAGCCTCTCTGTTGTGGGTTTGCATAGCTCTGGGGCTGCCCTTGACTATTTCCTAGCAGAAGAATAAATAAATCTATATCTCTCTTTCTCTCTCTCTCTCTCTGTATGTATGTATCTCCTTCTCTCTCTTTCTATCTCTCTATCTCACTATCCCCATCTGTCTGTCTATCTATCTCCATCTTTCATCCATCCATCCATCCATCCATCCATCCATCCATCCATCCATCCATCCATCCATCCATCTATCTATCTATCTATCTATCTATCTATCTATCTATCTATCTATCTATCTATCTATCTATCTCCATATCTCTGTCTGTCTGTGTCTATCTTTATCTATCCATCTGTCTAACTCCATATCTCTGTCTGTCTGTGTCTATCTTTATCTATTCATCCATCCGTCCATCCATCCATTGATCCATCCATCCATCCATCCATCCATCCATCCATCCATCCATCCATCCATCCATCCATCTATCTATCTATCTATCTATCTATCTATCTATCTATCTATCTATCTATCTATCTATCTATCTATCTATCCATCTATCTATCTCCATATCTCTGTCTGTCTGTGTCTATCTTTATCTATCCATCTATCTGTCTAACTCCATATCTCTGTCTGTCTGTCTGTGTCTATCTTTATCTATTCATCCATCCATCTATCCATACATACATACATACATCTATCTATCTCCATTATCTCTCTCTGTCTGTGTCTATCTTTATCTATCCATGTGTCTCTCTGTCTGTCTGTCTGTCTGTCTGTCTGTCTATCTATCTATCTATCTATCTATCTATCTATCTATCTATCTATCTATCTATCTATCTATCTATACCTATCATCTATCTATCTATCTATCTCCATATCTGTCTGTCTATCTTTATCTATCTATCTATCTATCTATCTATCTATCTATCTATCTATCTATCTATCTATCTATCTATCTATCTGTCTGTCTCCATCTCTCTCTCCATCTGTCTGTCTATCTTCATCTACCTACCTATCTACCTCTCTCTCTATCTCCATCTGTCTGTCTATCTTTATCTATTTATCTACCAATCTAATCTAATCTAAATCTAATCTAATCTAATCTACTTCGAAAGGAAGGGATGACGGTTCTCTCGAGACCCCGCCTGGGGATTGCAGTGTGAACAGAAGGTCTTTGAGGGAGGCCCAGCAGCGATGCCCGTGTTTGCATTGGCCCCCTTTCTCTCGAGTAAACCTGAGCAGCCTCTTCGAAGGGGAGACGAGGCCGCGCCATCCTTACCTGCATGAGGCGTTCCAGCTGATAAAACTTGCAGTGCAGGTCCTCAAAATTCTGTTTGAAAAGCTCCCTGAGTCCGTAGTCGAACATGATTTTGACCAGAACACTAAAGGCCTGCTCTTCAGGCATCTGTCAAAAGAGGGGAGAACGAAACCTCCTGTCGGGCGTTTTTAAACAAACAGGTCCTGAATCTAAACATCGAGAAGGACGCCTTGCAAAACGGGCCAAGCAGATCCACAGCCAGGCCCATCGGCAGGAAATCTGCTTCCCCCCCCCCCTTTGTCAGGGACATCTTCCTCTTTAGGGCACCCCAGAAACCAAGGCTGGAAGGCTGAGTCAACCTTGAACTGGTGAGCATCGAACTGTCGACAGCTGGCAGTCAGCAGAAGTAGCCCGCAGGGCTGCATTCTAACCACTGCGCCACCACGGCTCGTAATGTGGTTTAAATGTGGCTCCAAGACCCCAAATCTCCTGTGTTTCAAACACAGTGAGCTGGGTGGGGCAAAGCCCATCCTGTCTCCCATGTTTTGGATATGTTTGAATAATGTGTCATGTCCTTTTTTTATGTGTGTTAGTGAAAGGGGAGGGGGGGAATGGCTTCTGTCAATCCAGCAGGAAGTCTGCTTTCTCACAGACGTGCTGGGTCTTTTTCTATTTACCTGTCAGGGATGCTCTGGCCATCCTTCAAAGGAGATGAAGGATGAGGAATTTAAAAAAATAAAAAAGGAAATTAAACGAAGGTCGCCTGACTGGGTGAGGAATAAGCCGGAAGCCCTGGGAAACATCACTTAGTATCTGACAGGAGGGCGTTTGGGGAGGAATCCACCCAAGTGTTTAAAAATAACTTGTAAAGGCCGGAGAGGGGAAAATATATATTTCAGGAATTTAATGGAAAGATAATGCAACATGCATAGGAAGGAACCGGACCGCCTTTCCAGCGATAGAGGCTCTCAATGGGGTATTTGAAGAGAAATTGTGGACTAGCCCCTTGCAAAGGACTCCACCCCGAAAGGCAAACAGAGGAAACCTGGCCTCTCTGGCAAATGTGACACCCAGGAACGCACAACTACAAAAGATGTTGTTGCAAGGATGGTCAACCTGTGAGAGACAGGTAGGGACCCACAGCGGGAAAATTTTACAGGTAGTCCTAAACCAGAGGTCTTCAAACTTGGCCCTTTGATGACTGGTGGACTTCAACTCCCAGAATTCCTCAGCCAGCGTGAGGGAACTATGATCCTTTTACGACTTGTGGACTTCAATTCCCAGAATTCCTCAGCCAGCCTGAGGGAACTATGACTCTTTTATGACTTGTGGACTTCAACTCCCAGAATTCCTCAGCCAGCCTGAGGGGACTATGACCCTTTTATGACTTGTGGACTTCAGTTCCCAGAATTCCTCAGCCAGAATGCCTGGCTGAGGAATTCTGGGAGTTGAAGTCCACAAGTCATCAAAGGGCCAAGTTGGAAGACCCCTGTCCTAGACTTACAGCAGCTTGTTTAGTGATAACATTTGAAGTTACAACAGCGCTGAAAAACTGACTTACGATGTTTTCACACAACTGTTGCCCCATCCCCAGGGTCACGTGATCAAAATTCGGATGCTTGGGGCAACCGACTCGTATTTATGACGGTCGCAGCATCCCCGGGGGTCACGCGACCATCTTTTGCGACCTCCCGATAAGCAAAGTCAATGGGGGGGGGAGCCAGATTCGCTTAATGACCACGCGACTACGTTAACGACTGCAGCGATTCGCTTAACCAGTGCAGCCGGGGGGAAAAAAAGTCGTAAAATGGGACAAAAGTCCCTTAACAAACGCCTCGCTCAGCAACATACGTTTTTGGGCTGAATCATGGTCGTTAAGCCGAGGACTTCTCTGTCCTTTTGTCTTTGAGCAAACGGGGATGGTTTTTATTTTGCCCAGATTTGCCTGTGGGAGATTTGGGGGGGGGGTTCCATTTTTTTTTTTTAAACCAGCCCAGTCTCGTTTGGGCTGCAATTTTGGGCAAACTGGCAGAGATGAGCCGAGGTGGCGCAGCAGTTAGAGTGCAGTACTGCAGGCCACTTTAGCTGACTGTGTTCAGCAGGTCAGCGGTTCAAATCTCACCGGCTCAAGGTTGACTCAGCCTTCCACCCTTCCGGGGTAGGTAAAATGAGGACCCAGATTGTTGGGGGCAATGTAAATATATATATATACATTGCTTACTGGTGTACACCGCTTAGAGAGTGCTTGCACTTAAAGCGGTATATAAGTCTCATAAATAAATAAAATAAAATAAATGGATCCCCTGTTCAGGATTGAAGATCCCTCTTATTACAGCAGGCCTGGGGTGTCCTTGGAAGCGAGCCCCCCCAAAATGGCCCTTTTGAAAGAGCTTGAGCGAAACTCACGTGTAGGAGCAGCACCGCGGCCAGGAACGATTGTCCCTGGCAGTAGCCGATCTCTTCGTCGTAGACCGAATAGGCCTGGGGGAAGGAAGACGAGAAGGTCTGTCATGCAACCCTGGAGCATCCCATCAGCCATTGTCACTTAGGCCAGGAATCCCCGACCCCTGGTCCGTGGACCGGTACGGCATGCCAACAACAAGCAAAGCCCCATCGGCCAAAATTACGCAGCAAGTTTATTGATGGGTCAATATTGGAAGAAGGATTCTCTGCCTTCTTTAGAAGAACGGGTATTTAAGGTTTCTAACTTAGCAGAAGTGGCTAAAATTTCTGCTTATTTAAAGGACCATTCCCAAGAGAGATATCTTACTGTGTGGAGAAGATGGATAGAATCTGTTCAGAAGAAGTATGGAACTACCAAGTGTCACTTACTTTATGAGTAAGGAGTTTGTTCATAAACTTACGATGTTAAAGTTTGAAGAGAGTTAAGGGTTAGTATGATTTTGCTTATTGTATAATTAGTAAACTTAAATAGTAATTAGTAAACTTCCTCCATAGGAGGAAGAAGTAATAAGAAAAATCCTGGACTGTGCTGAGATGGACAAATTAACAAGAGATAAAAGAAAAGGAAGACACAGAGTATTATATAGTATGGAACAAGGTGTATGTCTGGTTGGAGACTAGAAATAATAGAGGAAAATAAATATGGAAAGGTCAAAAGTGAAAATATGTGTATAATAATGTATAATAATAATAATATGAATTATTCTTAGTAAGAAGTAGAACATGAAGGAAGAAAAATGTAAATAAGAAATAATGGGGCTATAAGGACAAATATTTAAAGAAGAATAAGGGGGAAATGTAAATATTAGATTACCGTTACGTAATTGCTGTAAAAAAAAAAGGAGGAGTATATATTGTGTGTGTATGTGTGTTATGTTTTGCTTTGTTCTGTTTTGTCTTGTTGGTTAAAAATAAAAATTAAAAAAAAAAGATTATGTTTAATATGTTTGTATAACCCTGTACTTGGCTCTGGGAAGTGGGGGGAGGGGGGTGAGGGGAGGATGGGTTGAAGCTTAAGTAGTTCAGATAAGTAGAAATAGTTTTATTGTATATAATATTGATGTTGTAATTTGGAGAGAGGAATTGCTCGGGCATTTCCCCTGGACCGCATCCGGAGGGAGAAGATAGGAAGAAGGGGAGAAGCAAGTAGGAAGGTGGAGGAGAAGGAGGAGAGGGGGAGAGTGAGGAAGAAGAGGGAAAGAGGGAAGATAGGAGGAGGGGGAGAAGTAAGTAGGAAGGTGGAGAAGGAGGAGAGGGGGAGAGTGAGGAAGAAGAGGGAAAGAGGGAAGATAGGAGGAGGGGGAGAAGTAAGTAGGAAGGTGGAGAAGGAGGAGAGGGGGAGAGTGAGGAAGAAGAGGGAAAGAGGGAAGATAGGAGGAAGGGGAGAAGTAAGTAGGAAGGTGGAGAAGGAGGAGAGGGGGAGAGTGAGGAAGAAGAGGGAAAGAGGGAAGATAGGAAGAAGGGGAGAAGCAAGTAGGAAGGTGGAGGAGAAGGAGGAGAGGGGGAGAGTGAGGAAGAAGAGGGAAAGAGGGAAGTAGGTTAGAGGGCGGATGCGGGGATAGATGGGCGAGCAATACCAATAGTTCTGTGTATAAATTTATCTTACTCTTTAGCCGAAGTATTTTTATGAACGTAATGCAATGCAAAATTGAAAATAAAATTTTTTTTTACAATAAACATAAAAGCAAAGCCCCATCCGCGGGGATGCAGGCAGCTCGCAAAACCAGGCCCCCTCCAGCCCGCGGGAAAAACCTCTCTCCACGGAACCGGTCTCTGGTGCCCAAAAGGTTGGGGACCTCTGGCCTACGGGGTCTCAGGAGCCGAGATTCGTCTGAATCTTAACCTGGGCCAGGCAAGGAGAGAGTGGGCATCAGCTCTGCCCGGGGTGCTCTTAAGCCTCTCTCGCCCAGGCCCGTTCTTCAAAGGGCTAAGCAAAGCTGGGAAGCCTTTGATTGGCGGATGCCGGGCAGGGCTCCCCTCTGCTAATGGCCCTTTTTTGACAAGGGGCTTCGGAGGGGGCCAGGAAGCCCAACACCACCACCCCCTCCTCCACCCCCCCCCAGGGAGGAGGAGGCAGCTTTTGAAAGGCCAAATTCAAAAGAGAGAGCTGCTAATTACCTCCGGCATTTGATCCACCTTATAATGCAAACGAAGGACTGTGTGTTTTATCTCTGGGGGTGAAGATGGGGAGGGGGAGGCACTTCTGGATCCAATCTGGCCGAAAGGAAACCTCGACTCCCCGTCCCACTGGCTGTTCCTGAATCCCGGCCAAGAGAAACCAAGATCTCCATTCCCCCCCCCCAAGGAAAGCCACGGTTGGTACCTTGCATATTTTATACAGCGAGTCCTGACCGTCTCCTCCCGTGTCCTTGAAGTAGTCGTGGGCAGGGAAGGTCCGGTTGATGTCCCGGGTGATGGCGCTGTCCTGGGGAGACTCCTGCGAAGCCGAGAGGAATAACCGAGTTGGAAGGGACCTCGGAGGTCATCCAGTCCAACCCCGTGCTCAGGCAGGAAACCCTAGACCAGGGGCAGGCAACCTTGGCTCTTTTATGACTCGGGGACTTCAACGCCCAGAATTCCTGAGCCAGCCTGGCTCAGCTTGGAAACCTCTCCCTTTCCCCTCAGCGTGATTGGCTCAGGAATTCTGGGAGTTGAAGTCCACGAGTCATAAAAGAGCCAAGGTTGCCTACCGCTGCCCTATGCCATTTCAGACAAAATGGCTGTCCAGTCTCTTGTTAAAAACCTCCAGTGATGGAGCACCCACAACTTCTGGAGGCAACTTCTGTTCCACTGGTTAATTGTCTTCACTGTCAGGAAGTTTCTCCTTAATTCCAGGTTGCTTCTCTCCTTGATTAGTTTCCCTCCATTGTTTCTTGTCCTGCCCTCTGATGCTCTGGAGAATAATTTGATCCCCATCCTCTTTGTGGCAGCCCCTCAAATACTGGAAAACTGCTATCATGTCCCCCCCTAGTCCTTCTTTTCTCAGACTAGCCATACCCAATTCCAGCAACCGTTCCTCGTATCTTTTAGCCTCCAGTCCCCTGATCGTCTTTGTTGCTCTTCTCTGCACACTTTCTAGAGTCTCAGCATCTTTTTTACATCGTGGTGACCAAAACTGGATGCCGTATTCCATGTGTGACCTTACCATAAAGCGGTATTAACCCTTCACCTGATCTTGATTCACTCCCTCTGTTAATGCAGCCTAGCAGTGTGTTGGCTTTTTTGGCAGCTGCAGCACACAGCTGGCTCCTATTTAAGGGATTGTCCACTAGGACTCCGAGATCCATGTCTGTCTGTCTGTCTATATCTATCTATCTATCTATCTATCTATCTATCTATCTGTCTGTCTGTCTGTCTGTCTGTCTGTCTGTCTGTCTGTCTGTCTATCATCTATGTCTATCACTCATATCCATGTCTGTCTGTCTGTCTATATCTATCTATCTATCTATCTATCTATCCATCCATCCATCCATCCATCTATCTATCTATCTATCTATCTATCTATCTATCTATCTATCTATCTATCTGTCTGTCTATCTATCTATCATCTATGTCTATCACTCATATCCATGTCTGTCTGTCTGTCTGTCTATATCTATCTATCTATCTATCTATCTATCTATCTATCTATCTATCTATCTATCTATCTATCTATGTCTATCACTCATATCCATGTCTGTCTGTCTGTCTGTCTGTCTATATCTATCTATCTATCTATCTATCTATCTATCTATCTATCTATCTATCTATCTATCTATCTATCTATCTTCTATGTCTATCACTCATATCCATGTCTGTCTGTCTGTCTGTCTGTCTATATCTATCTATCTATCTATCTATCTATCTATCTATCTATCTATCTATCTATCTATCTATCTATCTATCATCTATGTCTATCACTCATATCCATGTCTGTCTGTCTGTCGGATTTTTGCCTGTCTATTTATCTATCTATGTCTATCAATCATATCTATCAATCATATCTATCTATCTACCTACCTACCTATGAGCTGTGGTGGCATAGTAGTTAGAATGCAGTATTACAGGCTAATTCTGCCGAGTGCCAGGAGTTCGATCCTGACTGGCTCAAGATTGACTCGGCTTTCCATCCTTCCGAGGTCGATAAAATGAGGACCCAGATTGTTGAGGGCAAAGAGGCTGATTCTGCAAACCGCTCAGAGGGGGCTGTAAAGCGGTATATAAGTCTCAGTGCTATTGTCATCCATCCATCTATCTGTCTATCTGTCTATCTATCCATCCATCCATCCATGCATGCATGCATGGTGGGTAAAAGGAGGACCCAGATTGTTGGGGGGGGGGCAAGAAGCCGCCTCTGTAAACCGCTTAGAGAGGGCTGTAGAGCCCTGTGAAAGAGGGATTGCCGTTACTATTCTACGGGGTCTGTTAAGAAGGAAAGACCCCTCCCCACACGCACATATCCCACTCCCCGCAGACTTTTTTGCCCTGAAATATGGCTTAGCCAGAGGTTTTCCAAGCACTGATTTGCAGTGCTGGGGGGGGGACAGGCTGATTCCGCCCCCGACTTCAGAAAGGCCACCGAGGAAGGAAGGAAGGAGCAGCTGTGATGCCCATGTTGCATCCAGCCCGACTGGAAGGACAGCAGGCCTTCTGAGACCGCCTTTCTCCCACTGTTAGCAGCCATGTTTGAAGACTGCCATCTTTTTTTTTTTTGCCTTGGCCGGCCTCTGAAGCCCCCCCCCAACCCAAATTGTACGCCATCAGAATTCTTGAGTGAGCTGGAAGGAACTAAAATTTTGGGCCGGGAGAAAAGGGGTGCCTTGCGCTGAAGGACTGATTAATCCACGCTTCCCGGCCAAACGTCCTTAATCAGCGAGTCAATCTCGATCTGCTTAGCCACTGAGAACGGATTGGAGAACCCCCCCCCGGAAAACCATCACTCTGCTTCTCAGCTCCTGGTGGGGAGAATCCCCCCCTCCAAAGCAGGGGAGACAGACAGACCCACCCTCTTAAAGGGGGTCCTTGCCTGAACACCTGCGAACGAGGCACCCTCAGGTGATCCAAACTTTTTCTGAACCTCACTGGGTTTCGTTCTTTTTTGCAGGATCAACGTCTGAACCGTCACTGGGTGGGGGGGGGGGAAGGCAGCTTCCAGGGTGCAGAGAAGCTCCACCACTGTGAACCAGCCCCCCCCCCATGTTGGGCAAGAACACCCAACGTCCATCGAATTAAAGGCCAAGCTTCTGAGCGACAGCTGACCAGGATGGAAAGGAGAGTTGAAACACTGGCTCAGGCAGGATTGGCTTTTTGATGGCTGGCAGTCATTTTAATACCGGGCATCAGTGCAATACACACAAACACACACACACACACACACAGAGAGAGAGAGAGAGAGACACAAATGTTCTTGCTCCTGGAACATGCTGTTTAGTGGCAAGAGAAAGTGACCGGAAAGGAGAAACTTTTTTTTTTTTTTTTAAAAAAGGCCAGCTGGGATTCAGGAATACAAACAAGGCCAGCTCAACCATTGTGTGAATAGGAATCCTATTTTTATAGCTGGCTGGGAGAAGGGTTCCTGCCAGGCCAGCTCAGGTTTCCGGAGCTGAAGAAAGGAAAGGAAGAGAAAGAGGAGGAAGGGAAAGAAAAGGAAAGGAAGAGAAAGAGGAGGAAGGGAAAGAAAAGGAAAGGAAAGGGGAAAGAGAAGGAAAGGAAGGGAAAGGAGAAAGAGAAGAAAGGGAAAGAAAAGAATGAAAGGAAAGGAAAGGAAAGGAGAAAGAGGAAAAAGAGAAAGAAAAGAAGAAGAAAGGAAGGGAAAGGTCTCAGAAACACTCTTTTGGGGTAATCCTGGATGGAAAACAGAAAGGGCAGGAAAAGAGAGGGAAGGAGAGAAAGCAGCAGCGGAAGCACGCTGGGAGAACGAATGCCGCCAGCAGTACAAAATGGTATCTGCTGGGGAGAGGAAGGGAAATCAGGGGTTTTCAGCAGGGACTGGACATTTGCAAGACGAAGCCAATCTGGACTCTTTGCTGGACATCCGTCTCCTTCTTTCCCCAAAATTTCCAGGGATTTTGCAGCCTCCTCCAGCATGAAATCTGCAAGATCCGTGCTTTCAAGAAGAGACTGGACTGCCATCTGTCAGAAATGGGGTAGGGTCTCCTGATTGGACGGAGGGGGGGGGGTTTGGACTAGATGACCTACAAGCTCCCTTCCAACTCTGATTATTCTGATTGCTCAGCAGAGCTGACAGGCCCGGCCTAAAGGCGAACGACCCATCCTGGGCTTTAAAAGGGCCCTTTTAAAACAAGATGCCCAAGTCCAAAATACAGGCAGAGCATCAAGAACAAGAAAAGTCTCCCCTGGCTGATTGAATGCATCCTTTCAGCCTAAGACTGACAATCAGGCTTGTCAGATGCTATATTTTTTCTATCCTGCTCTATGGAGGAGAGAGTTGGCCCCTGAAGAGACTAGAACAGTGGTTCTCAACCTTTTTTAATGCCGCGACCCCCAACCGGTCGTAAGTCAAGGACTACTCAACCGGTCGTAAGTTGAGGACTACTCAACTGGTGCAGCACCGTTTGCAGAATGGGACTTTTGGCGGGCTCAGCAGGGCAGAGACAGCCTGGACAATTCCTATTGGCTTTGGAAAGCCAATAGAATTAGACTCTAGTCAAGAGAGTCTATTCTATTGGCTTTCAAAAGCCAATAGAATAAGAGGGAGTAGCACAGCTAAGGAAAAGGGGGGGGGGGAAATGGCGGACTGCGTTGTTTGGCCACCCCCGTGAAATGGTCGTTCGACCCCAAATGGGGTCCCGACCCACAGGTTGAGAACCACTGGACTAGAAGCATTTGAAATGTGGATTTACAGGCAGCTGTTACGTATAAGCTGGGTTGACAAGATCAGAAACGAGGAATGAAAATGAAAAAAATGAAAATTGGAATATTTCGGAGAGGTGATGCGACACCCAGAAAAATACGGCATGCTCCATTTCATCCTCCAGGGAAAGATCGAAGGCCAACGAGGTCCAGGCAGAAGAAGAACATGGTGGCTTCGAAATCTAAGGGACCGATTTGGACAAAACTCAGCAGCACTTTTTCGTGCAGTGGCAGCTGATAAAAACAGGATCGCCAACGTCCGATGACGGATACGGTACAACAAGAAGATCAGGTGTGGGGTGATTTTTCGCAGTGCTTAAAAAAAAAAACACGATTCAGTCGGCAAAGGGTTATTTCTTGAGGATACGAGACCTGTTGTCCATCAAATCCATATTTGTCCCTTCCGACGGATTGGGATATACGCAGCTAAGCCACGGAGGGAATTGCACGATTTCAGCCCCTCCTATGCTGCGCTTTGCAAAGCCTACACAGGAAATTTGGTATTCTCAAGACAGGGAATTAGTCACTCCGAGAGAAAAGCTTTGCCAAGAGCGAACCTTTTGGCCCGTCCGTGCCCGGCTGGATCCGCCGAACAAAAGCCAAAACAGGTGGGGAGGACCCAGGCCGGCGTTGTGGCGAACAATAAAGTCACAATAAAGCCATTGTTTCAGGCCAAATATGGCAATAAACCCCGTTCTAAAAATAAAAGTCAATCCCCAAGTGATGCCAGCCTCTTCAGCTGCGCTCCCGTTCCTTTTAAGGCTCAAGTTTCCCACAAGAAAAATTCTCAAAGGGGAGGCCCTGGGTTGAAAAGCCCTCCGGCTCAACGGCTGCACCCCCCCCAAGCCATTTTGAGAGGCAGGGGGGTCTCTTTACGGGGGTGAGATCAGCAAGATGGATGGGGTATGTGCTGCTCACCCCCAAATGCTCTGGTTCCAGTTTGGCACAAGGGGATGTTAAAAACAAAAATATACATGCCAAGAAGAGAGAGGAAGGGTCTTGGACAGTGGTTCTCAACCTTTTTAATGCCACGACTCCCAACCGGTCGTAAGTCGAGGGCTACTCAACCGGTCGTAAGTTGAGGACTACTCAACTGGTGCAGCACCGTTTGCAGAATGGGACTTTTGGCGGGCTCAGCAGGGCAGAGACAGCCTGGACCATTCCTGTTGGCTTTGGAAAGCCAATAGAATTAGACTCTATTCAATTCTATTGGCTTTCAAAAGCCAATAGAATAAAAGGGAGTAGCACAGCTAAGGAAAAGGGGGGAAAAAATGGCGGACTGCGTTGTTTGGCGACCCCCGTGAAATGGTCGTTCGACCCCAAATGGTTGAGAACCACTGGTCTTGGAGCAACAGGCCCGGCCTAAAAATAGACCAAATGCTATTTCAGTGACCGTTCCAATTTGCAACAGCCCCGAAAAAGGTGACTTAAGGCTATTTTTCACGCTTCACGGCCGCGGCAGCATGTTGGCGGTCCCGTGATCCAAATTCAGACGCTGATTCACGTTTGTGACGTCCCAGGAGGGGTCACGTCCTCCACTTTTTGCGACCTTGCGGCGAGCAAATGGGGGCACCCCGGGTCATTGAACGACAACGGTGTTACTGGCGTCACAACTGCGGCGATTCCGCTTCGCACGCTTGGCAAAGGAAGGTCGTAAAAGGGGGGGTGGGGGAAACTCGCTTCACACTGCGTCCCGCTTAGCCACGGAACATCCGGTCTGAATTGTGGCCGTTCAAAGAGAAATTTGAAGAAGGGAGAGTCCCGACGGCAGCAACGGCCACCCTTCGCGCTGTAGACCCACAAAGAAATTGACACATTGCACGGCTTCTGAACGGGATGGCCTGAAATTTGTTATAAATGACAAATTTCTCCAGCTATTGTCTGGTGGCCGCAACGCCCATATCTCTCTCTCCCCCCCCCCCGCCCCTGCAGAGAATGTGCAGGCAGTGTTAAATTAGACAGAATTTAGGTTGCGATCTAAAAATGGAAGCGCCCAGATTAATTGTTGGCTCTGGCCCTTCCTGAAAAAAAACACTGTTTCTCTCTGGGGTGAAGCTGCTGCATCTTTCCCCCCCGTGCCCCCCCCCAGGGCCTGAAGCCTTTTTTGACTTAAGCACAGAGGCTGTGCACGATATCGGGGTCTTTCTTGAATAGGGAGGCAAAAGGCTGCGTTGAAAACCGGCTAGGGGTTGGGAAAAAGATGGAAAGGAAACGGGGAAAGGAATTTACGGAGCTCTTTTTCTAAGTTTGTCCCTCCTGTACGTGGGGATGAATACCCTTTGAGGGGTCCTTGGTGCTCCTGGAGTTTGGTGGTTTTCTTGCCGACATTTCATGACCTAACCAGGTAACATCATCAGTGGGGGAGGGAGGAAGGAGGAGGAGGAGGAGAACTATGGGGTCCTTGGTAGTCCTGGAGCTTGGTGGTTTTCTTGCAGACCTTTTATTACCTAACCAGGTAACACCATCAGTGGGAGGAGAAGGACTGTGGGGTCCTTGGTGCTCTCCTCCTCCTCCCACGGATGATGTTGCCTAGTTGGGTCATGAAATGTCTGCAAGAAAAACCACCAAGCTCAGAGAGCACCAAGGACCCCACAGTTGTCGCCGTCTTCCTCCTCCTCCTCCCCCTCCTCCTCCTCCTCCTCTTCCTCTCTGCAAACCTCACCCCCTTTTAGAACTGATGATGTTCCCTAGTTGGGTCGTGAAATGTCTGCAAGAAAGCCACCAAGCTCAGAGAGCACCGAGGACCCCACAGTTGTCGTCTTCCTCCTCCTCCTCCTCTCTGCAAACCTCACCCCCTTCTAGAACTGATGATGTTACCTGGTTAGGTGATAAAAGATCTGCAAGAAAACCACCAAGCTCAGAGAGCACCAAGGACCCCCTCATCTCACTCCCGAGCTTACAAGTATTCTCCTTTATTGGCAAATACCCTTTTTTTGTCGTGGGACCCAAACCCAAAGCCGGAGACCCAGCATGAAGCAAAGCGTCCTGGGGAGGCATCCCACAGGCTATCGGAGGAAGGACCGAGAGCCACGGAAGCATTTCGCGCGCCAGATGTCCCAGCCAAGCAAAACACACAACAACTTGTGGGGACAAAGCGCCAGATCTTTTCCTGCCAGTAAGAATGGGGTGGCATTTAAGAGAAGTCTCCAGGGAGCCAGGAACTGGGGTGGGAATAAAGCAAATACTTTTGTTTTTACGCTGAAAACCTCCCCGAGTCCAGCTAGCTGGACCTTGAAAGCCAGCAAAAATCAACGAGGCACAGTTATGGTCCAAGAAATCTGTGGGTAAAAGTTCCCAAAGCTATAAAGACAGGGATTAGGGATTATTTCTACTGCTTTGGCCCTTTGGCTCGTTAGCTACGCAACCTGTAAAGAGATTTCTCTCCAGGAATAAAATAAATCACAGTGATAGATTGTTGGAATTGCTTCTCATCTCTCTACCTGTCCAGTAGAACAGCACTGCCTGTTTATTTTCCCTGCAATTAGATAAACTTAACAGATATATATATATATATATATATATATATATTAAAAAGGCTGGATACTCCAGCTGTCATGACAGGTATAAAACAGCGCATCCGGAACTGCCTTTGTTGTTCTTTTACACAACTAAATACTGCTGGCTTTAACTTACGCAGCAAGGCCCGTTAACCTCTCCCCACCACAAATGCACAAAGACACACACAGACATCTTCAGAGTTTCTGAGGCTGTTCTTGATGGATCTAGCCGTTGGGTCTGAGTCTATTAAGCTCGGAGTCTCGGCTCTCCCAGTGCGAAGCACAACCAGCCCCCCCCCAATCCTGTATTTCCTCTGCTTTTGCTCTGCATTCAGTCAGAAGCTGCGGTGTGTATTTGTGGCTGTGCCCCCGTCACAACCTGTCAAGCTCCGAGGCATAGAAGGTCTGATTTCCCCTCTCCCTAAGAAGACCACCGCATTATGAGACAGTCACCCCTTAAAGCAGTGGTTCTCAACCTGTGGGTCAGGACCCCATTTGGGGTCGAACGACCATTTCATGGGGGTCGCCAAACAACGCAGTCCGCCATTTTCCCCCCTTTTCCTTAGCTGTGCTACTCCCTTTTATTCTATTGGCTTTTGAAAGCCAATAGAATAGACTCTCTTGAACAGAGTCTAATTCTATTGGCTTTCCAAAGCCAATAGGAATTGTCCAGGCTGTCTCTGCCCTGCTGAGCCCGCCAAAAGTCCCATTCTGCAAATGATGCTGCACCAGTTGAGTCGTCCTCGACTTACGACCGGTTGAGTAGTCCTCGACTTACGACCGGTTGGGGGTCGCGGCATTAAAAAGGTTGAGAACCACTGCCTGACACTGGGGTATCTTCCTGGCCCCCCCCCGTCCCAAAACTGGAGCATTGTTTTTTTTTTAAATTTCTTGCAATCACTCCGTGAGCGAGACGATTGGCCTCTGAATTTGATAAGTAACAAATAAATGGCTCTCGGCTTATGAGCGCAATTCAGCCCCCAACTTTCCGTGGTTGTGACACTCGCGTGTTAAGTGAAGTGTGCCCCATTTTTTACCACTTTTCTTGCCTCTGTGGTTAAGTCAGTCGCTCCGGTTGATAAGGTAGCCCCCTGGTCGTTAAACGAATCCTGCTTCGCCGCTGATTTTTGCCTTTCACGGAGGACCACGTGATCTTGGGGGACACAGCAACGGTCATAAAAATACGAACCGGTTGCCCGGCAGCTGAATCCCTAGGTCGTAAAGGTCGTAAAGTGGGAAAAACGCTCACAGGTCACATTTTTGGGCGCCGTTGTAAGTTTGAACAGTCACTCAGTGAGCTGTCGTAAGTCGGGACTCCCTGTGCTAATGCAGGTCGCCAGCCCAAAACCATCAGCCTCTGCCAACATGTGCTGGGTCTAACCCTGCAGATGGGAGGGAGATTTTTGGACCGCCCCTGTCTCTACTCCGCTATCCGGGACAGCCGGGAGAGTGAAGGGGATATTACGAAGCCTCCAGATCCAGGGAATGCCCTTCTCCTGGTGTTGGATCCAGCACAGCCCTGGATCGTGAGAAGTCCTAAAATCCAGGTTTAAAAAAACGACACTACGGAATGTCCCCGTAACAGGCAAGATCCAGACTAACAAGGTTAAAAATGCCCGATGCCAAGGCCGAAGCCGGTTCCTAACGGCAGGACAAAACCGTGCCTTTCACAGCGCCGTTTTTTAAGCTCCATCTAAGTCAGGTGAACCTGGCCGTGACGTAGTTTCGCCAGGTCTTCACCGCCGTGTAAAATGTCTTCTCCGTGCCCCACCGGAAAAAAAAAATCACCCCTTTTTTCCCTGGTGGGCAACTGCCCGTCTCGCACAAACGCTGTAAGCGCTCGTTCATCAAGCAACGACAAAATATGGGAACCGGCTTGTCCACCGCCTTGTGATTTTAAAGCTCGGGAAGCGAGGAATGAAAACATCTATCCTTTTTTGCACCCAGGACTGCGTTGCAAAAAAGATCTCAGTTGCTGGTCCACAGCTTTGGGGGGGACGGACGGAGAAAGAGGGGAGACTGCTAGCAAGCAGGGTTCTGAACTTCCAGGGTTTTCCTGCAAAATGGCAGGTTAAAAAAAAGGGGGTGGTGGTGGTGGAAGGAAGATTTGTTTAAAGAGAAAGTCCTGCTTGCCACCGCATCCTGTTTCCAACAATGGGCAGGCAGAAAGCCACCGTCAGGGCGTGCGTGAGAACCGATTCCTCTGCAGCACTTGGCATGGGAAGGTAGACTGCCCCTACTCCTAGCAGTTCCTTATAACCTTTTTCAGCCAGCTTCTCTCTAGATCCAAAGTGGATATTTTGCAGATAGGGCTCGGTTGATTAACCCAGCAATGTGGTCTGAATACAAAAACGTATTTTTTTTTTTTCACCCCAATGCAGGCAGTGCCTGAGACGCATCCTAGTAGAATGTGAATCGGGTTGAACGCCTGGGCTGCTTTCTTAAAACGGATAGTTAAGTACACACAAACACACACAAAAAAACACACACACCCCTTTGCATGTCACCGTTATCAAAATTCAGAGGCCCCTGAAGCACTTTCCGCCGATTTCAAACTTCCAATCGGGATCCCCATGGAAGCAATCTCCTTAACTCGGCTTTCCCAAAGTTCTTTCTTCTCCTATCGTATTATCATATTAGAAATATATGTATATTGTATATATATATATACACACACCGTATTTTCTGGCGTATAAGATGACTCGGCATATAAGACGACCCCCGACTTTTGAGAAGATTTTCATGGTTTAGAACACTGGTTCTCAACCTTTCTAATGCCGCGACCCCCAACCGGTCGTAAGTCGAGGACTTCTCAACCGGTCGTAAGTCGAGGACTACTCAACTGGTGCAGCACCGTTTGCAGAATGGGACTTTTGGAGGGCTCAGCAGGGCAGAGACAGCCTGGACAATCCCTATTGGCTTTTGAAAGCCAATAGAATTAGACTCTATTCAAGAGAGTCTATTCTATTGGCTTTCAAAAGCCAATAGAATAAAAGGGAGTAGCACAGCTAAGGAAAAGGGGGGAAAAATGGCGGACTGCGTTGTTTGGCGACCCCCATGAAATGGTCGTTCGACCCCAAATGGAGTCCCGACCCACAGGTTGAGAACCACTGGTTTAGAAAGTCGTCTTATACACCGGAAAATACAGTGTGTGTGTGTGTGTGTGTGTGTGTGTGTGTGTGTGTGTGTATGTATACATATATATGTATATGTATATACACACACACATACACACATATATACATACACACATACATATACATACATACATACATACATACATATATAAAAAGAGAAATTTGTCTTGACAAACTTCCTCAAAAACCCCAAACAATCCCGGAGCGGGTTGGCCTACCAAATCAAAAACAAATAACAACAAAAAAGGACAAAATAAATATTTTTCTTTCTCCGCTGGACTTAAAAAAAATAAATAAATAAACCAGGGGGAGTGGGGGGGGGAAAGGAAACACTTTTATTCATTTGCTAATTTGGTCTGTTCCAAAGTCATTCATATTTTTTTTTACTACACAGACATTTCAGTTAAGTTTCTTTCTTTTTTTCTTTCTTTTCTTTCTTTCTTTTTTTTTTTTAAGAAAAATGCAAATACGGTACTTTTAAATCACAAATGAACAACCTGGTGAGACGGAGGGGAGGAGGGAGGGAGGGGGGCAAAAGGGGATCGAGAGAGGAGGAATAACCACAGTTATAAAAAGCCTAGAGAGGAAAAAGGGGGGGGGACGGGACACCGCTGGCTCAGGCACACTGGAATCCAGGGGTTCAAGTGTTTACATTATTGGCTACAGGCGTGTTGGGAGGGGGGATAGGGACTGGGAGAGGATGGAGAGGAACAATCATCATTTGGACCCTAAGATTTTCGAAACGTACTTTGGCATATGCACAAACAAATCGAAGAATACACTATTAAACCAGGTACACACTCCTGCGCTGAGACAAAGAGCATAAATCTCCAAACATCAGGGCAAAGAGGCGAGGGAAGAACTGGAGCGTCTTTTTGCCGGTGCTGGAGAGCATCCATGAGTCACTCCAGGGAAGAAGCCCCACTCCCTTTTCCCTCCCCACCCTCCCCCCTGGTCAAAGTGGACGTTTCCTGCTTCCCACCAGGAAGGAGCCGGAACCCAGAAACCCGGCGGCAGCCCCCGTGCTGGTGGAAATCCTCCCGAAATCCTTGGAAAACTGCAGCATTCCCAGGGAGAAGGACGTGGGTCTCTCTCTCTTTCCCTCTCTCTCTTTTTGCACATCTGGATGTCTTGAGTTCAGGGCAGTCCCCCCCCCTGGTCAGACGTGACAGCCGTTGGAGGGTCTTTTGCTGCGAGAGGCAGCGGAAGAGTCCTTGGCCGACCGGTGCCGGCCGCACGGGGTGCAAAGGGCGCCCCAGAGGTGCTTCAAGCCTTTCTGAAAGACACTGTTGGACAAGCTGTAGATGACACAGTTGCAGAAGCTATTGCTGATGGCCAGCCAGGTGGTCAGGAAGGCGGCCAGGCGGCTGTGGTAGATGGAGGAGCTCTCCAAGAGAAAGTAGATGATGTAAGGGAGCCAAAGGATGTAGAAGACGCTGGTGATGCGCAGGAGGACCATGGCGTAGTGCTTGTCCGGGCACGGCTGGCCCTCGGCCGCCTCCCCTTCCTGGGAGCTGAAGCGCACCCGCCGTTCGTTGATCTCCCGGGTGTGTTGCTGGCAGATCCGGAAGATGCTGAAGTAGGTGAAGCAGACCACCAAGGCGGCCGGCGCGTAGAGCAGGATCACGATGAAGAGGGTGAAGACGGCCCGGGTGTCCCAAGAGTCGGCGCACCAGCGGAAGATGTCCCCGTGGTAGCCGGGCTTGCCCCATTCGAAGAAGGCGGGCAGGAAGACGGCGCCCGAGTAGAGCCAGAGCAGCAGGATGCAGGCCCGCAGGCGGCAGGGGGTGACCAGCGTGCTGTAGCTGAGGGGCTTGGTGATGGCGATGTAGCGGTCCAGGCTGATGCAGGCCAGCGAGGTCATGGAGACGCTCTTCAGCACCGAGACCACGTAGCCGAAGACCTTGCAGACCAGCGCCTCGGGCAGGAAGGCCAGCGGGTGGTGGAGCAGGGAGAGGGAGGGCACCAGGCAACTCACCCCCACCAGCAGATCGGCGTAGGCCATGGTCTGGATGAAGTAGCTGGTGGTGTGGTGGTTCAGCAGCGGCGCGCAGTGGAAGACGAAGATGACCACCAGGTTGCCCGAGATGATGAGGACGGTCAGGAATACGATGATGATGGCCTCCAGCAGGCAGACGTCCAGGCTGTCCGGGTAGCCGGCCGCCAGCAGGCAGAAGGGCCTCCCGCCACTTTCCCCACCGCCCCCGCCCCCGCCGCTCCCATTCCCGGAGCTGCCGCCATCCAGGGAGGCGTTCATCTTGCTGAGGCGCCCACCACGGTCCCTTCACGCCGGTGGCCGCTGCCCGGCTGCTGCACCGGCTGTCATTGCGGCAGCTCCTGCGTGGTGCACGGCTGCTGCTGCTGCTGCTGCTGCTCCTCCTTGGGAGAAGGCGAGGAGGAGTGTGGAGGCTGCCCGGGCATTGTCCGCAATGCTCCCTCTTGGCTCGCGACGGCAGCCACCGCCCCCTCCTCCAGCTGGGCTGGCTGGCAGCAGGCGGCTGGCTGCCGCTGGGGGGGAGCAGAGGTACGCTGCTGCTGCTGCTGCTGCTGCTGCTGCTAATGTGCTGCTCTCTGGCTGGAAGGAGGAGGAGGAGGCTGGCTGGAGGGTTGGGGGGAGGGAGGGGAAGAGAGGAAGGCCAGTGCAGCCACGTGGGGGCGGTTCCTCCTGGAAGCCGAGGGTGGAAGAAAGAATCCCGCCCTTCCTCCCCGGTTGCGCCAGGCGGCCTCCCTGCCCCCAACACTGCAGGAGAGAGAGGGGGAGAGGGGGCCAGCTGCCCACCAGCTTCCCAGGATCTGGAGGAGGGATGCTTTGGAGACTGCCCCCCCCTCCTCCTCCTCCTCCTCCTCCGCCTACCTGCCGCTGCTGCTGCTGCTGCTGCTGTTCAGAGGAGGACAAAGGCGAGCTCTCGCAGCCAGCCAGCCAGCCAGGAGACGGTGTGTGCCTGCCTGGGGTGCCCGCCCGGCAGAGGCAGGCGGCTGCCCGCTCTGGGTCCAGAAGGGAAGGCAGGCAGCAGCGCAGCCCTGGGCTGGTTCTCTCCGCCCAGCTGGCTCTGCAGATTCGGTGGGCGCGCGCGCCTGCGTGTGTGTGCCCTGCTCCGCCTGCGCGCTCGCTCGCTCCCTCCTCCGCACTGCCAAGCCCACCGCCCTGCAGAAAGTTTCTCTCGGCGTGGGGAGGGGGGGAGCACAGGCCAAACCCACCCCTGCCCCTCAGCTCTGTCCATACAGATGCAGTTGGAGGCAGAAATCTCAAACAGCCTGCACGGTCCTCCAGGTGAAAACAGCCCAGAGGCAGGGGAGGGGAGGGGTGCCAAGCCCCCTAGGTGTCAGCCCCTTGGGAGGGCTGCTGGGAGGGGGCCCCTCCCTCTCCCTGAGGCCTTGTAGCAGCCCTCTCAGCCAGAGAGGCACCCCATAGAGCTGATTCCCTCGACTGACCCTCGTTCCCCCCCCCCACAACCTCAAAGACACCATCACCAGAACAGACGGCGGAGCTCCTCCTTGTGACCCAGATCCCCCCAAATGACCCCTGTGGAGCGTGACAGGCGGGGAAGCAAAAGCAGAAGAGCCCTATCCTGCGCTCCCAAGGGAAGCCTCTGGATTAAAGCAGGGTTCAGATCTTCAGCCACCTTTTCAAATTCCTTTGGCCCCAACAGCCTCTGTTCCTCTTTTGGAAGGAACAGGCTGCTCACGGGGAAAGACGGTGCTTGGGAATGTCCGGTGAGGCGAGATAATCTCAGCATCGGAGCGGGATCTCGGTTTAAGGGCAGCCGAGAAGGGAAGGAGGGCTAGCTGGACCCCAGGCTTACTCCTTTGAAGCAATCCAGGTGATTCCTTAGCCACTGAAGAGAGGGCTCCTTCTGGAGCATCTCCCCTCCATCGTGCTCCCTCGGTTACCATAGAAACTAGCTCTTTCTTCTCCCCGTCTCGGGCCTTGCAAGCTCAATATCCCGAAGGATCGGGAAGGGAGCCCTCCTCTTCTGCAGCTTTTCCGCGTGTCGTCAAGAAATCCTCAAAGACCTTCTTCAAACCGGATGCCGGGGTTGGATTTTCCAAACGGCCACCTCGAATCGAGGCGGTTTTGATTGCTCGAAAGCGTTATTGAACCTCAACGATTCAAGGAGGTGCTCCTGCAAACTGCAGAGGATGCATCTCCTCCAAAAACGTACCCTGTTCTCCTGCGTAGTCCAACGTGAAGGAGACCCCCGTCTAGCTAATGGGACCTATTTCTGGTGCCACTGAGAGCCGCGCACCTGAGCCAGGTGCTAATAAATGTCCGTGCGTTTAAGGAAGGAACGAGGATGCTCCGCGGAGTTGATCAGACTAGGCTTAATGTCTTTTTCAAACCGGACTAAGTTGTATCTCTGGTTTGGCATCCTAGGTGCACGCTTTTCGTTCAGGTCAGGAAAAGACAGATGATTTAGGAAAGAGGGGTGGGGGGGGGCTTCAGTCATTGGAGCTATACACATGGCAGAGCCCCCAATTTTTATGGGAAGACCCTGCAGATCTGTCTCCTGCCTCTCCTACAGCAGGTGAGTCCATCCTTCGGAAGCCAAAGAAGCACGCCTGGCCAATTGTATTTACAGATATCTGAATCACAGATAGACCGGCATCCTATGTCCACAATGGACGTCAGAAGACACCTTTTGGGAAGTCTGCAATCAGGGTTCTTTTTCAAAAGTTGCGCTCTCGTTGCCTCTTAGAATAGAATAGAGCTGGAAGGGACCTTGGAGGTCTTCTAGTCCAGCCCCCAGCTCAAGCAGGAGTCCCTATGCCATTTCAGACAAGTGACTGTCTAGCCTCTTCTTAAAAACCTCCAGTGATGGAATGCCCACGATTTCTGGTGGCCAGCTGTTCCACTGGTTAATTGTCCTCATTGTCAGGAAGTTTCTCCTTAGTTCCAGGTTGCTTCTCGATTAATTTCCATCTATTGCTTCTTATGCAGCCTTCAGGTGCTTTGGAGAACAGGTTGACCCCCTTTGTGGCAGCCCCTCAAATACTGGAATACTCCACAACTGATCAACAAAGACTTTTTTTTGAGCTGGATGAAAGCCTAGCAGCCTCCCTCCAGGGGAGAATCCAGGATAGTAGTAGTAGTAGTAGTAGTAGTAGTAGTAGTAGTAGTAAGGAGAAGGAGGAGGAGGAGGAGGAGAAGTTGGGAGGGATCTTGGAGGTCATCTAGTCCAACCGCCTGCTCAGGCAGGAAACCCTACATCATTTCGAACAAATGGCTGTCCAGTCTCTTCTTAAAAACTTCCAGTGTTGGAGCATCCACAGCTTCTGGAGGCAGGTTGTTCCACTGGTTAATTGTTCTGACTGTCAGGAAGTTTCTCTTTAATTCCAGGTTGCTTCTCTCCTTGAACAGTTTCCACCCATGATTTCTTGTCCTGCCTTCAGGGGCTTTGGAGAATAGCTTGACTCCCTCTTCTTTGGGGCAGCCCCTGAGATACTGGAACACTGTTATCCTGTCCCCCCTCGTCCTTCTCTTCATTAAACTAGACAGACTCAATTCCAGCAACCGTTCCTTGTATGTTTTAGCCTCCAGTCCCCTGATCATCTTTGTTGCTCTTCTCTGTACTCTTTCTAGAGTCTCAACATCTTTTTTACATCACGGTGACCAAAACTGGATGCCGTATTCCAAGTGTGGCCTTACCAAGGCCTTTTAAAGCGGTATTAACCCTTCGCCTGATCTTGATTCTATCCCTCTGTTGATGTAGCCTAGTGTGAAGGGCGTCCCGGGTGTGGGTTTTCTTATTGGACTTGTGAACTGATTAGATGAAAAATTCAAAGAGTCAGGAGGAAAAGCCAACGCCAGCTTGAGAACGGTTTCAGAGCTGGTGCAAAGCCGCTTTCAGGATTCCTGCGAGGCGCACCATGTCGTTTGTCCAGGGAGCAACTGCTGAGAAAAGGCTGGACGAGGCTTGGAGCCAAGGACAGCTGTTAGCACAAAGGCTCCTCTGTCGAGGGGGAAATGGGGAAGGGCAGCTTTCCATAACAAGAAGTACCCTCCCCGTGGAAGTTACAAGAGGCCTCGACTTACAACGGGTTCACTTAGTAACTGTTGTACACGTATGGTATAGGGGGTACCTCGCTCAATAGTAATAACTGTGAGAGGGATCTCGGAGTCCTAGTGGACAATCACTTAAATAGGAGCCAGCCGTGTGCTGCAGCTGCCAAAAAGGCCAACACAGTGCTGGGCTGCATTAACAGAGGGATGGAATCAAGATCACATGAAGTGTTAATACCACTTTACAAGGCCTTGGTAAGGCCACACTTGGAATCCTGCAGCCAGTTTTGATCACCACGATGTAAAAAAAGATGCTGAGACTCTAGAAGAGAGCAGAGAAGAGCAACAAAGATAATCAGGGGAGTGGAGGCTAAAACACATAAAGAACGGCTGCTGCAATTGGGTATGTCTAGTTTAATGAAGAGAAGGACCAGGGGGGACATGATAGCACTGTTCCAGTATCTCAGGGGCTGCCCCAAAGAAGAGGGAGTCAAGCTATTCTCCAAAGCCCCTGAAGGCAGGACAAGAAGCAATGGGTGGAAACTAATCAAGGAGAGAAGCAACCTAGAACTAAGGAGAAACTTCCTGACAATGAGAACAATTAACCGGTGGAACAACCTGCCTCCAGAAGCGGTGAAGGCTCCAACACTGGAAGTTTTTAAGAAGAGACTGGACAGCCATTTGTCTGAAATGGTGTAGGGTTTCCTGCCTGAGCAGGGGGTTGGACTAGATGACCTCCAAGGTCCCTTCCAACTTTATTATTATTATTATTATTATTGTTGTTGTTCAAAGTGACAACAGCACTGAAAAAAGTGACACTTCGGACCGTTTTTCGCCCTTACGACCGTTGCATGCCCCGCAGTCGCGTGATTCAAAATTAAGACGCTTTGGAACTGACCCCCTTTTGCGACCTTTCGGAGAAGCGAAGCTGGATTCCCTTCACAACTCTGTTCCCAATTTAACAACTGCGGTGATTTCACTTTAACCACCGTGGCAGGGAAGACCGTAAAACTCGGAGGAAAAGTCACATGGCAAACGTCTCGCTTAACGACGGAAAGTGTGGTCGTAAGCCGAGGACTGCCTGCCCATAATTGCAGTTCTGGGGATAACCACCCTGTGGCACTGCACCGAGTCCTTTTGCAACATCGGCGCCTGAACAGAGGGGTGGAAATCACCTCGCTCCGTCTTCTGGGCTTTTGGCTCTCGAGCTGCTGAACACCCAAAAACTCCAAGACAGAATAAACACAGAGTAAACCAAACAAGCTTCAGTTTTCCACCTGCCAGGGCAGCGGAAGAAGTGTTTGGGCCGAAGACGCCGATGCCAAGTGAGGGTTGAATGCCCGCCACCACGCAGCCTCTCCGGGAAGAATCCACTCTCCTGGCCAACGAGCAAGCTTTCGAGCAGGTTCGGAAGCCCAAATCCCTCGCCCTGCTTCGGCTGTCTAGGTTAGGGGTCCCCAACCTCCGGTATATGGGCCACAGCATGACAGCAACTGGTCCGCACAAACAAGCAAAGCCCCATCCGTGGGATGCAGGCGGCACACAAAACCACGCACTCTCCGGTCGGCGGAAAAACATCACTCCACGGAACCGGTCCCTGGTGCCCAAAAGATTGGGGACCTCTGGTTCAGAGTCTCCTGCTTGAGCAGGGGGTTTGGACTAGAACAAGGGTCCCCAACCCCTGGTCTGTGGACCGGTACCAGGGCACGGCATGCCAACAACCGGTCCGCACAAACAAGCAAAGCCCCATCCGTGGGATGCAGGCAGCACACAAAACCACGCCACCTCTGGTCCGTGGGAAAACCTCTCTCCACGGAACCGGTTCGTGGTGCCCAAAAGGATGGGGACCTCTGCTCTAGGTATCCAGGAAGGGCTTCTCAAATAGAGTTATGAGGAAACGCATCAAGAACACAACTGGGGCACTTGGAAGACCCCATTTCTGGCTCTTTAGAAAAGGGGTCCCCAACCCCCTTTCCGTCAACCGGCACCGGTCGGCAGCATATCAGAAACCGGGCCGCACAAACAAGCGAAAGACCCATCTGTGGGAGGTAGGCAGCGTACAAAACCAGGTCCCCCCCACCCCCCCAAAAAACCTCTCCCCATGGAATTAGACCCCCTGGTGCCCAAAAGGTGGGGGGCATTGCTTTAGAAGACCCCAGACCTCACTGTTTGAGGTTACCCCCAGCTCTCTTTTTTTTCTCAACCGTGCATTTCCCCCCCCAACCATCCACGTTTTTTGTTGTTTAAAATTACATCCGTTCCTCTCAATCGGCACATCCCTGTTGAGCTTTAGCTGATGGGAATTTGGAAGCGGTGGGGGGGAGAGAGGGGGGAGAGGGAGAGGGAGAGAGAAGGAGAGAGAGAGAGGAGAAAAAGAGAGAAAGAGAGAAAGGAGACAGAGGCAGAGGCAGAGAGAGAGACAGAGAGGAGAAAGAAAGAGAAAGAAAGAAAGAGAAAGAAAAAGTGAGAGAAAGAGAAAGGAGAGAGAAAGAGAGGAGAAAAAGTGAGAAAGAGAAAGGAGATAGAGAGAGAGAGAGGCAGAGAGACAGAAGCAGAGACAGAGAGAAAGAGAGACAGAAAGAGAAAGAAAAAGAAAGAAAAAGTGAGAGAAAGAGAAAGGAGAGAGAGAGAGAAGGAGAGAAAGAGAGAAAGAGAAAGAGAAAAAGCGAAAGAGAAAGGAGAGAGGGAGGGAGGGGAAGAAGGAGAGAGACAGAGAGAGAAAGAGAAAGAAAGAGAAAGAGAAAAAGTGAGAGAAAGAGAAAGGAGAGAGAGAGAGACACAGGAATTGCCAGGCAGCCTAGCAACACAACCACACTGCTAAAAAGCCAGAACGGGAAGCGGCTGGCAACTGGACCAATATGGCAAACTGAGCCCCTACCCAGAGCTGCTGGGCCCAAGACGGCGAGCCAAGGTGGCAAGAACGGGACCTGGCGTGGGAAGCAGGTTGGCCGGCCAGCCAGCTCAGAATGCTGCGCTCCAGAACTGAGGACGGGAACGCTTGTTGCAGCGCTCAACCTCACTGGGTTTGTGTGCGCGTGCCTCAACCCGTGGGCCGCGCAAGCCGCGCGAGGACCCAGAGCAGATTCTTCCTTGCAAGTTACACACCCAGCCTAGCTGGGGAACCCCCTGCGGCTCAGGCCTTGGCGAAAGACCCGTTTCATAGTCTCCCCACCGGAAAGCACCAAAGCTGGCGACGGCAGCCAAGATGGAAGCCCTCCCCGTGGCAAATCACAAAGGCCTTCTCCTGGGATCCCTTGAAAAAAACCTCTGGGGTGGGTCAAAGGCCCCTTGTGGGCCACCCCCCTCCTGCATTTAAGACTCCACCTCAGCAATGCTTCTGGGCTGTGGTCCTAGGATAGGAACCGAGTCCCGTTTTTGCGTTCTCCCACCGTCTGCGGCTCTTAAAAGCCACGCATTTGACGTACGGTGGCCTCGACGCCGTCTTTTTAAACACGGGGTTTTTTAAAAAATACACGCGCAGCTGAATAAACGTAGGCAAGGAAAATGGAACGGCAAAGACAAGACGAAAGAGCGGCTCTCAACACAACCCAGAAGCTGGGGCTGTCTCCCCAAAATTGAACCAGATTCCCGCTGAGCAACTAGGAAACAAAAGTTGCTGATAGGCGTGGAGGGGCTGGTGTCTCCGCTGAGCTTGCTACGTGCCCTAAATTTGAAACGTTGGACGGTGAAAGAAAAAGCAGGCGTGCAATTGTTCAACACACACACACACAGACACAGACCTAAGACATGTGCTTCTTCCAAAGGTCACACACTCAAGACAGATTTGACCCCCTTCACTTTTCCGTCCCCATTGTTTGGGCTACCTTTGACGCAGGCTCCGTCGTCTCCTCCAAAAATTCAACGTGCGTGCCTCGCAAAACCTCAGATTCAGCGGCACGTTCCAAGAATGGGAATGGGATTTTATCAGCCCCCCCCCCGGGAAACTGAGACAGTTGAGCAGCTTTCCGCGCCGGAGACCGGAAAGAGAGGGGCGGGAAGCGCAACGTCCTCGCTAAGGGGAGAGGCGACACTGTGGTCACTTCAACCCGAAGACGGCTGTGCGGGCGCTGAGCAGATTCACTGAAACTCTGCCTTAAAAATGCCTCCAAAATGGCATTCCACGTGCTCTCCGGTCGTTCCCAGGACCAGCCTCCTTGCTTTGCCAAGGGGCTCCAGAGGCCCCCCCGACCCAGGGCCACCGGGAAACGATCTTCTGCCCCAGCCCCTCTGTTTGCAGACACACCCACCTTTGTGATGAGAATCCGGTACTTCTCCACCAGAAAGTCGTTGTTGTGACAACCTGCCAAAAGCTGCCACACTTCTCCACGGAGAGCTTCGGGGACGCCGCTCCTCACCAAGGCAGACAAGGCTTTGGGCCGCACGCTCAGGTTCAAGTGCCTGGGAAAAGAGGGAGCGGAGCTTAATAATAATAATAAAGTTGGAAGGGACCTTGGAGGTCATCTAGTCCAACCCCCTGCTCGGGCAGGAAACCCTACACCATTTTGGACAAATGGCTGTCCAGTCTCTTCTTAAAAACTTCCAGTGTTGGAGCATTTATTGCTTCTGGAGGCAGGTGGTTCCACTGGTGAATTGTTCTCACTGTCAGGAAGTTTCTCCTTAGTTCTAGGTTGCTTCTCTCCTTGATGAGTTTCCACCCGTTGCTTCTTGTCCTGCCTTCAGGCGCTTTGGAAAATAGCTTGACTGCCTCTTTTTTATGGCAGCTCAGCCGGGACCTGAATAGAATACAGCTGGAAGGGACCTTAGAGGTCTTCTAGTCAAGCCCCGCTGCTTGAGCAGGAGACCCTATGTCGTTTCAGACAGGTGGCTGCCCAGTCTCTTCGTAAAAAATCTGCAGGGATGAAGCGCCCACAATTTCTGGTGGCAAGCTGTTCCACTGGTTAATTATTCTCCCTGTTAGGAAGTTTCTCCTTAATTCCAGGTTGCTTCTCTCTCTGATCAGGTTCCAACCACTGCTTCTTGTCTTGCCCTCTGGTGCTTTGGAGAATAATGTGACCCCCTCTTCTTTGTGGCAGCTCCTCAAATACTGGAAATTGTTATCATGTCCCCCCTATTTCTTCTTTTCTTTAGACTAGTCCAGTGGTGGTGAATCTATGGCACTGGTGCCAGAGGCGGCACTCGGAGCCCTCTCTATGGGCACGCGTGCTGTTGCCCCAGCCTTGCCTCCCTCCTCTTTGTTCCCTATGCCACCCGTCTGGGGAACTGGCAAGATTTGTTTTTTTCGCCATATATATGCATGCATCCGAACTAGACTGTGTGTATGTAGGATTATTATTATTGTTGTTGTTGTTGTCATATTTATGCAGTGTATATAGGAGGTAGTTACCTATGAGAGCTGTATACAACGAAATCTCATTTTAATGTATTAATGTACATTAAAAGTGACAATAAAGTTATTCTATTCTATTCTATTCCTCTCATGCATTCCATTCCACTCATCTCCAGTCCATTCCATATTCTTTTCTATTCTATTCTATTCATTATTCTATTCATTCTCTATTCTATTCTATTCATTCTCTATTCTATTCTAATCATTCTCTATTCTATTCTATTCATTCTTTATTCTATTCTATTCATTCTCTATTCTATTCTATTCATTCTCTATTCTATTCATTCTCTATTCTATTCTATTCATTCTCTATTCTATTCATTCTCTATTCTATTCTATTCATTCTCTATTCTATTGTATTCATTCTCTATTCGATTCATTCTCTATTTTATTCATTCTCTATTCTATTCTAATCATTCTCTATTCTATTCATTCTCTGTTCTATTCTACTCTATTCTATTATATTCTATTCATTCTCTATTCTATTCTATTCATTCTCTATTCTATTCTATTCATTCTCTATTCTATTCTATTCTACTCATGGAAGAAAGTGCTGAACAGAAGGAGGGTTGCGATGGCCCCTCTTTGCTCACAAGCAATGACTCTCAGCCCTCAAGGCTTGTGGGGAATGGCTGCACTGGGACTTTGCCTACATGCCTCCCTTCTCCTGACTGGATTCTCCAACCAGGACGATTTCTGGAACGTGGATGCAGGAAGCAGAGCGCTTACCACTTGGAAAGTAGGTCTCCCCACGTCTCCAGGATCTTCTCCGCACACTCTTTGGAGACGTCCCCTGAGCCACTGAGCAGAGGCTCGTCATTATCTGCAAAATAGGAGGCGGCGTCTCAGGGAGGGGGGAAAGGAAAGCCAACAAAGTAACCCCACCCCCAGCCGGGAGCCATTCATCCACGGGCGCCTGCCCAAAGCCCGCTTTCCTGCCCCAATCCAAAGCAGGTGCCCCTTTCAGATATAAGGAGCGGCCTTTGCTGCAGCTGGGCGGCTTTCGTGGAGACCAAACTGGGTGATTTATAATAGAACAACAGAGTTGGAAGGGACCTTGTAGGTCATCTAGTCCAACCCCCTCCCCCCCTGCCCAAGCAGGAGACCCTGAACCATTTCTGACCGATGGCGGTCCGGTCTTTTCTTGAAAACTTCCCGGGATGAATCTCCCACAAGTTCTGAAGGCAAGCTGCTGTTCCAGCATTAACAGAGGGGAATATTTGTAACTCGGGGTTGAAATGAGGGGCCCTTGGTGCTCTCTGAGCTTGGTGGTTTCCTTGCAGGCGTTTCATTAGCCCAGCTAGGTAACATCATCAGTGATTGTGTTGTAGCTTATATGTAAGCTGCCCAGAGTTACCCTAAATTTTATAAAGAATAGAATAGAATAGAATAGAATAGAATAGAATAGAATAGAATAGAATAGAGTAGAGTAGAATAGAATGGAATATAAAATAGAATAGAATAGAATAGAAGAATAGAATACAATAGAATAGAATAAGAAAGAATAGAACAGAATAGAATAAGAAAGAATAGAATAGAATAGAATAGAATAGAATAGAATAGAATAGAATAGAATAGAATAGAATGGAATAGAAATAAAATACAGAATAGAATAGAATAGAGTAGAATAGAATAGAATGGAATGGAATATAAAATAGAATAGAATAGAATAGAAGAATAGAACAGAATAGAATAAGAAAGAATAGAATAGAATAGAATAGAATAGAATAGAATAGAATAGAATAGAATAGAATAGAATGGAATGGAATGGAATGGAATGGAATGGAATGGAATAGAAATAAAATACAGAATAGAATAGAATAGAATAGAATAGAGTAGAGTAGAGTAGAGTAGAATAGAATGGAATGGAATGGAATAGAATAGAATGGAATAGAAATAAAATACAGAATAGAATAGAATAGAATAGAGTAGAGTAGAGTAGAGTAGAGTAGAGTAGAGTAGAGTAGAATAGAATAGAATAGAATGGAATGGAATGGAATGGAACGGAACAGAGCAGAGTAGAATATGGAATAGAATGGAATGGAGTGGAGTGGAGTGGAATAGACTAGACTAGAATAGAATAGAACAGAATGGAATTAGAAAGTAGCAGAGTTGGAAGGGACCTTGTAGGTCATCTAGTCTAACCCCGCAAGTAGGAGACCCTACACCATTTCTGAACAGATGGCAGTCCAGTACTTTCTTGAAAGCTTCCAGTGACGAATCTCCCACAACTTCTAAAGGCAAACTCTTCCACTGGTTAATTGTTCTCACTGTCAGAAAATTCCTCCTTATTTCTAGGTTGAATCTCTCCTTGATCAGTTTCCATCCGTTATTCCTTGTCTGACCTTCAGGTGCTTTGGAAAATAGGTTGTCCCACTCCTCTCTGTGACAGCCCCTCAGACATGGGAAGACTGCTACCGAAACCCGGCCTCTCGTGGGGCAGAGCGTTTTAGGACCGATCCATCTTATAGAGGGAGGGAGGGAGGGACACGGAGAAGGCACGCCCCAAACCTCTTGCCGAAGCTGCAGCTAGCCCACCGCCCGCCCCCCCGACCCCTCGCAAGGGGCCACCCTGGAAAAGCCAGCCTTCCTCACCTTCCTCCTCATCATCCTCGGGCGGGGAGGGGATGATGGAGCCTTGGGAGCCGGACTGGGGGAGCCGGAGGGCAGGGCTGGCCGTGGTTTTCCTCCTTTCCTTCTGCGACTCGCTCTCCAGGCAGACCACTTCGTAGAGGGTGTCGGTGCTGGCCTTGCGGTCCTTCTGCTTGATCTGAGCAACACAACAGCCATCGGGGGGGGGATTGGCTCCCAAGCAGAACACAAAGGCCCCGGGAACCCAGAGCCTATACATTCCCTTTGGGACAGGAGCCATCCGCTTTCATTTCTTTAAATTCTTTTTTTAATCAGAGTGGAATAGACCCCTCCCCTCCCTTCCCAACAGGGGGGAAGCTCAGAGGTCTCACCTGCTTCAGTTTGAGGAAGAAGTTTTCCGTGGAGCTTCTCTTGCTGAAAGGCCAGTAGAGCCGCTCGTTCGGGGGACAGACGCGGATTTTGGACTCCAGGAGGAAGCGGACGGGCTCCTGCACCTCCGTAATCACCAGGTCCACCGCTGTGGTCAGGAAGAGCACCTTGTCTGCAGAGGAGGTGGAGGAGGTGGTGGTGGTGGAGGAGGAGGTGGTGAAGGAGGAGGAGGGGGAAGTGGAGGAGGAGGTGGGAGGAAGGAGGAGGTGGAGGAGAGGAGGAAGTGGAGGAGGTGGGGGGAGGAGGAGGTGGGGGAAGGAGGTGGAGGAAGTGGAGGAGAGGAGGAAGTGGAGGAGGAGGTGGAGGAGGAAGTGGAGGAGAAATGGAGAAGGAGGAAGTGGAGGAGGAAGAGGAGGAAGTGGAGGAGGGAGGCAAAACCTAATGGTTAGAGAATGAACTGCGGCTGGACAGTGAAGAGCAGGGCAGATTCTGTCCACAGCAGCATCTTCAAGCTGGCCAGGAAAACTCCTGATGTCAAGGTTGAATTGCTAAGAGGCTCACTAGCCTCTGTCACTACTCAACTTGCCATAAAAACGGGGAGGGAAACCCTGGGAAAGAAACTGGGAGTTTCAAGAAGCTGTCCATGGACCCCGAGACCCAACTCGCCATGGCCAACTCAACATAGTCAACTCGCCATGGCCAACTCTCCATGGCCCACTCTTCATAGCCAACTCTCCATGGCCAACTCGCCATGGCCAACTCAACACAGCCAACACGCCATGGCCAACTCAACATAGCCAACTTGCCATGGCCAACTCAACACAGCCAACACGCCATGGCCAACTCAACATAGCCAACTCGCCATGGCCAACTCTCCATAGCCAACTCTCCATGGGCAACTCAACTTATCCAACACGCCATGGCCAACTCAACATAGCCAACTCGCCATGGCCAACTCTCCATAGCCAACTCTCCATGGGCAACTCAACTTATCCAACACGCCATGGCCAACTCAACATAGCCAACTTGCCATGGCCAACTCACATAGCCAACTCTCCATGGCCAACTCAACATAGCAAACACACCATGGCCAACTCAACATAGCAAACACACCATGGCCAACTCAACATAGCCAACTCTCCATGGCCAACTCAACATAGCCAACTCGCCACGGGACAAGAGTTACACTAATATTAAACAAATGGCGGCACAGAATCATCAAAGAAAGGATGCCAAACAAGGGACAAAATGAAATGTGAATGACAAAAATTAAAATAATATTTTAATTATCTTAGATAATGAAATTGAATTGCTGAACTGTCCCAGAGCGAGTTGTCCCGTGGCAAGTTAGCCCCTGGCCAGTTGGCTGTGGCGAGTTGTCCCATTCCGTGTGTGGATCCCCTGGCCTGCATCTTCCACGAAGGTGACCCGCAGGGTCCAGCCTCTATTCTGGGGTTCTCTGGGGGTGGGGGGTTGGGGGACAATATTCAACACTGCCCTACGGACTGGGGTGGCCCTGCCGCCCAGACTCTGACGAACCTTTGGGCGTCTCCTCGTTCACAATTTGGAAGTGCGGAGACTTGGTGTTCCAACTCCCGGTGATGATGTACGATTTCCCATCCGAGCTTTTCCCCATGGACTCCTAGAAGCACAGAGAGAGGCCGGGATGGACCACAGCACGCCCCGTAGCAGGTGGCGGGGAAGGAGGGGGCACGTTCAGATGAGGTGGGGGAAAGGAGGGCGACTTACCAAATCCAGCAAATGCATGTCTCCGCTCTGCACGTCTTTGCCGGGACTGAGAAGGAGGCCGAAACATCTGCAAACACGAAAGAGAAGGAGGTTGGCAAGATGGACCGACCCCGGTAGGGTCCTCCCAACACAAATCCTTTCAGCCCTTCCAAGAAGGCTCCACTCCCATTTGCCCCCCTCAGGTGACCCTGAGGACACAGGTAAGCCTCAAGGACTCTCTAAAACAGTGGTTCTCAACCCGTGGGTTGGGACCCCATTTGAGGTCGAATGACCATTTCACGGGGGTCGCCAAACAAGGCTGTCCGCCATTTTTTCCCCCTTTTCTTTGGCCACGCCCCTGGCACCTGGTGATGTATAAGTGGTTGGGGGTCACCACAACATGGGGAACTGTATTATGGGGTCGCGGCATTAGAAAGGTTGAGAACCACTGCTCTAAAAGAAGGCAAATGACCAGCTGTCTGCAAGGAGTATCCATCCTTCCATTTTCCCCACCATCCAGTCAGAGCTGAAGAAGCTTCTGGGATGAGAAGCGAAAGGTCTTCAAAGAAACACAAGAAAGAGTCCAGATGCCACGTGAAAAAACAACCTTGGGGATAGCAGATAATGAAATATTTCGAGGAGGGGTTATCAAACCGTGGCAATTTTAAGGCTTGGGGGCGTCAACTCCCAAAATGCGCCAGCCAGCATGGGAGTTGACGTCCCCCAGTCTTAAAAGTCGCCAAGGTTGGACACTCCTGATGGTTCTCTCACCTGCCTCGGCCTTAAGCGCCAGGGCCGAGGCCCGACAGGTGCCGCCTTACCTCTCGATGGCCAGTTCTTTGTTCGTGGTCTGTTGCACATAGAGGACAATCTTCTTGTCGATTCCTTGCCGTAACTTGAAGCACTGCCTGTCTTTGTCCTTCGGAACGGCACTGGGGAAGGAAGGGAAACCAAAAAAGGCGAAGTTCAAAGTCTCCCAATGTTGAGGCACCCCAGGGGACTTCCAGATGGGTCTCCCCCTTGTCATCCAACTGACTTTGTAAACAGGGAGACACAGTTCATTCAAGGAGCTATTAAATCATCATCTGTTTAGCTTCCACCGGGCTGTCAGGATGAGGTCAGAGAAAACGAAACCTGAGGCAGGCTAATTGATCAAGCCACCTTCCCCACAACCCAGCGCCTCTGGACTGCAATCCTGGCTTCCTGGATTAGGGAAAGGTGAGAGAAAACAAGCCAAGATTTCCCCACCCTGTGTGAAGACCTAGGACAGGGCTAGGCAACCTTGGCTCTTTTATAACTGGTGGACTTCAACTCCCAGAATTCCTGAGCCAGCCATACTGAGGGGAAAGGGAGAGGTTTCCAAGCTGAGCCATGCTGGCTCAGGAATTCTGGGAGTTGAAGTCCACCAGTCATGAAGGGGTCAAAGTTTCCCTCATGCTGGCTCAGGAATTCTGGGAGTTGAAGTCCACCAGTCATAAAGCGGCCTAGGCCTAGGCCAGAGATAGGCAACCTTGGCTCTTTTATGACTAGTGGACTTCAACTCCCAGAATTCCTGAGCCAGCCAGGCTGAGGGGAAAGGGAGAGGTTTCCAAGCTGAGCCATGCTGGCTCAGGAATTCTGGGAGTTGAAGTCCACCAGTCATGAAGGGGCCATAGTTCCCCCATGCTGGCTCAAGAATTCTGGGAGTTGAAGTCCACCAGTCATAAAAGAGCCAAGGTTGCCTACCCCTGGCCTAGGACAATTAATTGAAGAATCTGTTCACATTTCTTTGGCTCAGTCAGGCAGTATAAACTGGCCAGACGTGAGAGAGTTAGAAAACTAAAAACAGCTTTAGTGTTACAAAAATGTAGTTCTAAATAATGGCCAGTAGAAATGAGAGTTTAATCCGTTTCTACCAAGATTGATTTTTTTTTTGCAAGAATAATGCAAAATGTACACTCCGAAACAACTGCACGTTGAAACTCTTTCTTTTTTTTTTAACAAAATTTTATTAAGTTTATATAGATGAGGAAAAATAGGAACAATGCAGGTATGGTAAAGGGAGGGGGGGGGAGGAAAGGGGGAGGGGAAGGAGATAAGGACTTAGGATAAAATAAGGAGAGATACAATCACATATTTCAACAAACAAGCTACCGTCCGGATCATAATAATGAGTGAATGTCATATTCAACCATTTTGAGCAAAGCGTAGACTGTAACATATCAAAAAAATTAGTACACAAATACCTTGATCTATTAAGTAAACACTCCTGATAAAATCTCAAAAAACAACAACAACAACAACTCTTGAATCTGATTCTGGAGGGGAAGGTTGCCCAGGGCCTGTCAAATCAGAAGCCTCGCCAAGTGCTCAAGGGGAAGCCGATACCTGAAGCAGCCTTTCCCATCGTCCTCCTTGATTTCCAGCGAGACCGAAAAGGTGAAAATGTCGCTGTCCGGCATCTCGGGAGTAACCGGGGCTGCAAGAGGGACTTGCTTGGCAGAGCGGCGGAAAGCGGTGGCAAAACTGTACAGGATCCGGCTCACCTGTAGATGAAGAGAAAGAAGAGGAGGAGGAAGGGGGGAGAAGGAAGGGAAGGAGGGAGGGAGGGGGGAGAGGAGGAGGAGAAGTAGAGGAAGAGAGAAAAGGATAAGTGGAAGGAAGGAAGGAGACAGAGAGAAAAAGATAAAGGAGAGGGGAGGGAAGGAGGAAAGGAAGGAAGAAAATAGAGAGAAAGGAGAGGAGAGGGAAGAAAGGATGGAAGAGAGGAAGGAGGGAAGGTAGAAAACAGAGAAAGGAGAGAAGGGAAGAGAAGGGGAGAGAGGAGGAGAAGTAGAGGAAGAGAGAAAAGGATAGGTGGAAGGAAGGAAGGAAGGAAGGAAGGAGACAGAGAGAAAAAAGATAAAGGAGAGGGGAGGGGAGGAGGAGAGGAAGGGAGGAAAGGATGGAAGAGAGGAAGGAAGAAAACAGAGAGAAAGGAGAGGAGAGGAGGGGAGGAAAGGATAGAAGAGAGGAAGGAGGGAAGGAAAGAAGAAAACAGAGAGAGGAGAGGAGAGAAGGGGAGGGGAGGGAGGAGTAGAGGAAGGAGGATGAAGGATGGAGAAGGGGGAAGTCCAACCTCACATTCCAACTAAAGGAAGGCAGATCTCCTCATCTGCTTCCTGCCGAGGGACCCCAGCCCCCCCCCCAAAGCTCCACCCGTTGGACTTACCGCTTCCTGGATCTCGCATCGGAAGACGTGAATTCTGAAGAGCTCAGAGTTGTAATGGCTTTCTGTGAAAGCGAAGCAGTCGCTCTCGGGAGTCCCGTCGTGACCTCGCACGCAGAACAGGATCTTGTAAATGGGGTAGTTGGCTATTTCGGTGTTGGTTGGAGGCTCCAGCAACCTGGGGGAGGGAGGGAGGGGAGGAAAACCCACGCGAGGGGGGTAAAGAGCGAGCCGACGGGCAGTTTTGCGAATCCTTCCTCCTTCCCCGGAACCTCCGGCTTCGTAATTATACTCGTTCATTTCACCCAACACAGGTTTTAAAGCACAGAGGCAGCTCCCCACTGGCCTAGGGCAGGGGTCTCCACACCTGGCACTCTTTAAGACTTGTGAACCAACTCCCAGGGAGGGAGGGAGGGAAGGGAGGGAAGGGGAAAGAAAAGAAAGGAAGAGGAAGAGAAGGGAAAGGAAAATATCCTGGTATGAACTAGGGAGGGAAGGAAGGAGGGAGGGAGGGAGGGAGGGAGGGAGGGAGGGAGGAAGGGAAGGCAAGGGAAGGGAAAGAAAGAAAGGAAGGAAGGAAAGAAGGAAAGAAGGGAGGGAGGAACGAAGGAAGGCAAGGGAACGAAAGGGAAGGGAAAGGAAGGAAGGAAGGAAAGAAGAAGGAAGGGAGGGAGGAATGAATGAATGAAGGAAGGAAGGAAGGAAGGAAGGAAGAAGGAAGGAAAGAAGGAAAGAAGGGAGGAACGAAGGAAGGCAAGGGAAGGAAAGGGAAGGGAAAGAAGGAAGGAAGGAAGGAAGGAAGGAAGGAGGAAGGAAGGAAAGAAGGAAGGGAGGGAGGAACGAAGGAAGGGAAGGAAGGAAGGGGAAGAGAAGGGAAAGAAAAGGAAAATATCCTGGGTATGAACTAGGGAAGGGAGGAAGGAAGGAAGGAAGGAAGGAAAGAAGGAATGAAGGAAGGAAGGAAGGGGAAGACAAGGGAAAGAAAAGGAAAATATCCTGGGTATGAACTAGGGAAGGAAGGAAGGAACAGGAGAGGAGAGGAGAGATGGAGGAGAGGAGGGGAGGACACGAGACGAGATGAGAGAATTCTGGGAGTTGAAGTCCACAACTCTTAAAGCTGCCAAGTCTGCAGATCCCTCATCCAGGGTTATGCTAAAACAAGCGACTGGCTGTGGATAGCCCCAAGTATTTGGACCCTCCCAACAGGGAAACCCTCCCTAAAACCGCGACAGGCAGCCCCTCCTTAAGTAGTCAGGACTGGCTGCCATCCTGGTCCTTTCTTCTTAAAGGGAGAGAGAGAGAGAGAGAGCAACTTTACAAGTGCCATCCCAGAGCAGGAAAGCCCCCGGCGCAAAGACGGCCAGCAAGGGCCCGACAGAGGCACGGAGGCGGTAGAGCCACGTCCCGGAGAAGGCGGGCGCCTACCTCACGGTGCCCTCGGACACGTTTGGCACGGAGAGCGTCACGTCCACCGAGGTCTGGCCCTGGCTGCGCAGGATGGCCATCATCCGCAGGGCCTCCACCTCGCTCCGGGGGGCGTTGACGGAGGCGCAGCCCAAGTAGGTCAGCTTGCTGAAGACCACGCTGTCCTCATCGGCCACCGGGGTGAAGGGGCTGGACTCCTCCGAATCTGCCAGGCCGGGGGGAAAAAAAGGAAGGAAGGAGTCAGCAGAGGAAGGGAGAGCAAGAAACGCCTTTTATGAACCGTCAAAAATCCAGCGGGACTGTTTCGATCGAAGAAAAAGATATAAGTACGTCTGTTTCTACTTGGAAACCACTTCTGGACTTTGTGCTTGAGGTGGGAGGCAAAAAAAATGATCCTTTGATTTTGGGCGTTACTGAGTAGATCGATTTGTTAATATACAAATGGCTAGTTCAGGGGTAGGCCACCTTGGCTCTTTTATGACGCGTGGACTTCAACTCCCAGAATTCCTGAGCCAGCCTGGCTCAATTTGGAAACCTCTCCCTTTCCCCTCAGCGTGGCTGGCTCAGGAATTCTGGGAGTTGAAGTCTATGAGTCATGAAGGGGCCATAGTTCCCCCATGCTGGCTGAGGAATTCTGGGAGTTGGTCCACAAGTCATGAAGGGGCCATAGTTCCCCCATGCTGGCTGAGGAATTCTGGGAATTGAAGTCTATGAGTCATGAAGGGGCCATAGTTCCCCCATGCTGGCTCAGGAATTCTGGGAGTTGAAGTCCACCAGTCATGAAGGGGCCATAGTTCCCCCATGCTGGCTCAGGAATTCTGGGAGTTGAAGTCCGCAAGTCATGAAGGGGCCACAGTTCCCCCATGCTGGCTGAGGAATTCTGGGAGTTGGTCCACAAGTCATGAAGGGGCCATAGTTCCCCCATGCTGGCTGAGGAATTCTGGGAGTTGGTCCACAAGTCATGAAGGGGCCATAGTTCCCCCATGCTGGCTCAGGAATTCTGGGAGTTGAAGTCCACCAGTCATGAAGGGGCCACAGTTCCCCCATGCTGGCTGAGGAATTCTGGGAGTTGAAGTCCGCAAGTCACGAAGGGGCCACAGTTCCCCCATGCTGGCTGAGGAATTCTGGGAGTTGAAGTCCGCAAGTCATGAAGGGGCCACAGTTCCCCCATGCTGGCTGAGGAATTCTGGGAGTTGGTCCACAAGTCATGAAGGGGCCATAGTTCCCCCATGTTGGCTCAGGAATTCTGGGAGTTGAAGTCCACCAGTCATGAAGGGGCCACAGTTCCCCCATGCTGGCTCAGGAATTCTGGGAGTTGAAGTCCGCAAGTCATGAAGGGGCCACAGTTCCCCCATGCTGGCTGAGGAATTCTGGGAGTTGAAGTCCGCAAGTCACAAAGGGGCCATAGTTCCCCCATGCTGGTTCAGGAATTCTGGGAGTTGAAGCCCACCAGTCATAAAAGAGCCAAGGTTCCCTACCCCTGGCCTAGTTCATACTACTAGGGCAGGGGTAGGCAATCTTGGCCCCTTCATGACCTCGTGGACTTCAACTCCCAGAATCCCTGAGCCAGCATGGCTCAGCTTGGAAACCTCTCCCTTTCCCCTCAGCGTGGCTGGCTCAGGAATTCTGGGAGTTGAAGTCCACCAGTCATAAAAGAGCCGAGGTTGCCTACCCCTGGCCTAGGGAAATGAAAAAAAGTTGAGATTTGATGTCCATGCCTTTTTTTTTTTTTTGCTCCCCCCTCCTCTCCACACTGCTCTTTTCTCCTTTCCCCTCCCTCTGTCCCCTCTGGTTTGCTTTTCTGTCTTCGCGTTTTATGTTCCGAGGGAATAAAAAATGAGAATGGAAGCCAGCTCTCCATCCCTGGGGTCTCCTCCCGCCTTGGCCAGCTCACCTCCCTGGGCTGCCTTCACGGAGAGCCTCAACTCCGGCTTGGCGGGTCCCGTCACGGACACGGGGTTGATGGTGGAGGAGGCGGAGGCCTCGAGCAGAACCGGCTCCTCCCCCTCTCCGTCCTGGGTGGGGCTCTCTTCCCCCCCCTCCCGGTCGTCGGAGGGCTCCTCCATGGGGGGGTCCATTAGGATGTCCTCCAGCTCCTTCTGCAGCTGCTGCTCGCTCCCATTGCCTATGATCTGGGGGAAGGGAAAGCACCGGTGGAGGATCTGAGCCAGGCACCCCAAGAGAACCAGTGTGTGTGTGTGTGTGTGTGTGTGTGTGTGTGTGTGTGTGTGTGAGAGAGAGAGAGAGAGAGAGAGAGAGAGAGAGAGAGAGAGAGAAGAAGGAGGAGGAGGAGGAGGAGGAGGAGGAGAAGGAGAAGGAGAAGGAGAAGAAGAAGAAGAAGAAGAAGAAGAAGAAGAAGAAGAAGAAGAAGAAGAAGAAGAAGAAGAAGAAGAAGAAGAAGAAGAAGAAGAAACCTTGCATGTGCAGTCGAAAAAGAATACAAGCGGTCCTTGGCTTACAACACTTCATTTAGTGACCGTTCCAAGTTACAGCAGCACTGGAAACAGGAACTTAGGACCACTTTTCAAACTTACGACCCTCATGGTCACAGGATCACAATTGGGACGCTTGGCAACTGGCTCGTATTTAGGACAGTCGCAGTGTCCCGAGGATGGTCACCATGATGTAAAAAAAGAGGTTGAGACTCTAGAAAGAGTGCAGAGAAGAGCAATAAAGACGATCAGGGGACTGGAGGCTAAAATATATAAGGAACAGTTGCTGGAATTGAAAAGGACGAGGGGGGACATGATAGCAGTGTTCCAATATCTCAGGGGCCGCCCCAAAGAAGAGGGAGTCAAGCTATTCTCCAAAGTGCCTGAAGGCAGGACAAGAAGCAACGGAAGGAAACTCATCAAGGAGAGAAGCAACCTGGAACTAAGGAGAAATTTCCTGACAGGGAGAACAATTAACCAGTGGAACAACCTGCCTCCAGAAGCTGTGAAGGCTCCAACCCTGGAAGTTTTTAAGAAGAGACTGGACAGCCAAACTTTGTATTCATATTTCTCATAAATCTAAGCACGATATGAAAGAAGATGTTGAGACTCTGGAAAGAGTGCAGAGAAGAGCAGCAAAGAGGATCAGGGGACTGGAGGCTAAAACATATAAGGAATGATTGCTGGAATTGGGTCTGTCTAGTTTAACGAAGAGAAGGACGAGGGGGGACATGATAGCAGTGTTCCAACATCTCAGGGGCCGCCCCAAAGAAGAGGGAGTCAAGCTATTCTCCAAAGCACCTGAGGGCAAGACAAGAAGCAACGGATGGAAACTCATCAAGGAGAGAAGCAACCTAGAACTAAGGAGAAACTTCCTGACAGTGAGGACAATTAACCAGTGGAACAACCTGCCTCCAGAAGCGGTGAAGGCTCCAACCCTGGAAGTCTGCACAGCCATTTGCCCGAAATTGTATAGGGTTTCCTGCCTGAGCAGGGGGTTGGACTAGATGACCTCCAAGATCCCTTCCAACTTTATTATTATAATCACGTGACCGTCATTTACGGCCTTCCTACGGGCGTCTGCCGGATTCACTTCACGCAACCTTGTGACCTAATTTAACAACCGCAGCGGTTCCCTTAACAAAGGAGACGAGATAGGCCGTCTAACGGGGCGAAACTTACTGAAAGCATTTCTCGCTTAGCGACATAAATTCTGGGCTGTGTGGCGGCCGCACGGGCGAGGACTGCCTCTTATCTCTAAAAGCTGCAGGCCAAGATCCGCCAGGCGAAACCAAAAGGCGGCTTGTCTTTCTGCCTCTGCCTGCTGGGAGATGCAACGGGTTGAGACAGGAATGGCTTCCGCTCAGAAGCTGGCTCCCTTCCCCACACCACAGAATAAGGAATAGGAAATTAGAATAGAATAGAATAGAATAACAGAGTTGGGAGGGACCTTGAAGGTCATCTAGTCCAACCCCCTGCTCAGGCAGGAAACCCTACACCATTTCAGACAAATGGCAGTCCAGTCTCTTCTTCAAAACGTCCAGCGTTGGAGCAGTCACAGCTTCTGGAGGCAGGTTATTAATAATAATAATAAAGTCAGAAGGGACCTTGGAGGTCATCTAGTCCAACCCCCTGCTCAGGCAGGAAACCCTACACCATTTCGGACAAACGTCCAGTGTTGGAGAATTCACCGCTTCTGGAGGCAGGTGGTTCCACTGATTCATTGTTCTCACTGTCAGGAAATTTCTCCTTAGTTCCAGGTTGCTTCTCTCCTTGGTTAGTTTCCATCCATCGCTTCTTGTCCTGCCTTTAGGTGCTTTGGAGAATAGCTTGACTCCCTCTTCTTTGGGGCAGCCCCTGAGATACTGGAACACTGCTATCATGTTCCCCCTCGTCCTTCTCTTTGTTAAACTTGACCCACCCAATTCCAGCAACCGTTCCTCGTATGTTTTAGCCTCCAGTCCCCTGATCCTCTTTGCTGCTCTTCTCTGCACTCTTTGCAGAATCTCAACATCTTCTTTCATATCATGGTTAGATTTATGAGAACTATGAATACAAAGTCTGGCTTCCACGTGTTGTCCTCAGCTTACAACCATTTCTTTAGCGACCGCTCAAAGCCCTGAAAAAAAGTGACTTCATGATTGGCCCTCCCAGAATCGAACAATCGACTGGAAAAACAACCTTTGCATCCCCACACACACACCCCCACGGACTAATCTCAACGGTCGGTAACTGTCCTTCCACCTCCCACCAGCATCCCACCGAACTGGTGAAGCTTCCAGGGGAGGAAGCGAAACGTCTTTCTTTTTCCTCCAAAAAAATAAAAATAAAAATCAGTCCAGTTGCCTTTGCAAAATATATATAAAAAAAACCCACTTTTGACAGGGCGAGCAGGACATTCCATGCAAGAAGGAGTCACCGCTTTGCAAAGCCAGGGAGAGGGATGGGCAAAGGCCTCTCCCCGTGGGCCTGTCAAGTTAAAATTCCTCCCTGCCAGCCACCCACAGCGGCAGAAATGCAGTCAGAAGGGAGAGAAGGGCTTTGGGTGGGAAGCAGGCGGCGTTCCTGCCTTCGGGGCTGGGCTGGAAGCGGCTGGGAGTGGGTCTGCAGCAAGGGAGAGGCCAGGGACCTCCATGCCAAGTTTCATGGGGCGGTAGCAACAGGCAGCTGGCAGCCCTCCAATTTCCAGGGGGGGGGGGGTCAAGGAAGGCACGAGGAGGCCGGGTGGTGGGGAGAAGCACTTGGGGAGCTGGCTGGAGGGGCTGGGCGTGATTGCCTGCTCCGTGCCAAGAGAAGCCTCACCCAGCTGCTTCACAAGAGGCAGCCGCCATTAAGCTGGTCTTTCCCTCCCTTAGGCTGGCCGAGAGGGAGAAGGGCATCGCCTGGGCATCCAATGCCTTGGCTCTGTGTGTGTGTGTGTGTGTGTGTGTGTGTGTGTGTGTGTGTGTCTGTCTGTCTGTCTATCTACCTACCTACCTATCTCCATCCATCCATCTACTTACCTACCTACCTATCTATCCATCCATCTCTCTATAATCAGGCATGTCAAACTTGCGACGTCACGCAACGTATCGCGACTTTTTCCCCATTGCCGGCAATGTGGTGGGCTGGTAGTTTGATATGCCTGCTCTATATCTATCATCTATCTCTCTATCATCCCTATCTCTCTATCTCTCTATAATCCATCTGTCATCTATCTATCTATCTATCTATCTATCTATCTATCTATCTATCCATCTATATATAATCCATCTGTCATCTATCTATCTATCTATCCATCCATCCATCCATCTATCTATCTATAATCCATCTGTCATCTGTCTAATCTATATCTATCTCTCTATCTCTATCTATTATCCATCTGTCATCTATCTATCGCATCTATCTATCTATAATCCGTCATCTATCTATCTATCTATCTATCTATCTATCTATCTATCTATCTATCTATCTATCGCATTTATCTATATCTATCTATAATCCATCTGTCATCTATCTATATCTGTCTGTCTAAAATCCATCTGTCTGTCTGTCTGTCTGTCTGTCTATCTATCTATCTATCTATCTATCTATCTATCATGTCTGTCTGTCTGTCTGTCTGTCTGTCTGCCTGCCTGCCTGCCTGCCTGCCTGCCTATCTATCTATCTATCTATCTATCTATCTATCTATCTATCTATCTATCTATCTATCTATCTATCTATCTATCTATCTATCTATCTATCTATCTATCTATCTATCTATCAACCTTCTTTGTCTATTTACCTTTATCCCTTTGTGAGTGTCTGCCTGCCTACCTACCTACCTCTCCATCAAATCTGTCTATCTACCTAGCTACTTATCTACCTCTCTCTCTCTCTCTCTCTTTTCTACCTGCCTGCCTGCCTGCCTGTCTACCTACCCATCTCTCTTGCTCTCTCGACTGAGGCCTGTGACTAACTTCTAGTCCTCCCTGAAGTGAACCAGGCAGGGCTGCCGTGACTTGCAGGCTCAAATTCCAGCAGTTCCTCTCCGGCTGCGGCTGGCCCAGATAAGCAGCGACAATCGCTGGGGGGCATGCATGCTTTCCAAAGATTGCATCCAGCCCTGACCCTCCCTGCCAGCTGAGGCTCCCTACTGCAAGCAGAGCAGAAACAGCCACTCCTTTTGGGGTGTACCAGAAGAGAAGCAGAGAGCTGGGCCCTTAGCTGCTTCTCAGAAAGGGCCCCCAGGCCAAGCCCTTCTTCAAACACAATTCCTTTGGAGACGGGGAGGAAGCTGGGAAAGAGGAAACATCTGGGCATCATCATCTCCACGATTCCTTCAAGGTCAGAGGCAGGAGAGAAGCCAGAAACTCTGGCTGCAAACGAGGAGGGTGGCAAGCGTATCTCAACTAAGCAAATAACAACCAAATGTTTATTGGCGGTTCTAAAACCGGTCTTTCAACAAACAAGGTTGTCTGACACTTCTGCCACTGTGATAACACGCCCTAGCCATATCCGGTCTCTGGTGTGGTTTAGTGTTGTCCAAAGCTGAACGTGTGGCCGAAGGGGAGGCCATGTGACTTAAATGGAGATGGATGGCAGAGGCCTTGGAGAATGGCGGGGGTGTCTGTGTGTGTGTGTGTAAATTGCAAGAGTCTAAGCCGTGGTTTACTCATCGGGGTTATTACGTAAGCAATCACTTGGCTAGGTTGCTGCAATTTCACAAGCCCAAATCAAACAGAGCAAAGGCTTAGCGCGAACTGGAAACACAACCTGTAGATTTAAATCACGCCGAAAAGTGACAAGGGCTTCGCTCACAGGCTAGGATATGCCAGGGATTCTCACACTCCTGGCTTACTGTGACATGTAAGCCCAGCCAGAGAGTGGCCAACAACGCAACGGGTTTCTGATCGTCCTGAGCTCTCGTAGTTACAGGAGCCGCTAATTGTTTTGGAGTCATCAAGGGTTTGATTACACTGTTTTATTGCGGCATTCTAGACCAGTGGTTCTCAACCTGTGGGTTGGGACCCCATTTGGGGTCGAACGACCATTTCACGGGGGTCGCCATACAACGCAGTCCGCCATTTTCCCCTTTTTCCTTAGCTGTGCTCCTCCCTTTTATTCTATTGGCTTTTGAAAGCCAACAGAATAGACTCTCTTGAATAGAGTCTAATTCTATTGGCTTTCCAAAGCCAATAGGAATTGTCCAGGCTGTCTCTGCCCTGCTGAGCCCGCCAAAAGTCCCATTCTGCAAAAGGTGCTGCACCAGTTGAGTAGTCCTCGACTTACGACCAGTTGAGTAGTCCTCGACTTACGACCAGTTGGGGGTCGCGGCATTAAAAAGGTTGAGAACCACTGTTCTAGACAGACCTCTGGCCAAAAACTTCTCTCCGCCGCCCAGAATATACTTAATTGAGTGGAACTGCTGGGACCAGCTGGCTTGTTTTGGGGATAATTTCCTTGGGGTTTTTAACGCTTCAAGATTTTTGTGGTAAGTCCACACCTGAAAGGGGATTTTACTCCTCTGCCTCCAAGTGAGTAGAACCCACCATACAGCGTAGGGCTCCTTTTCCCTATTGATTCGGGCGGGAAGCCCTCGGCTCTTGCTTAGCTTGCCTACCAGTTCCTAGTAAGGCCGCCTTTTGCAATTGACTATTATTATCATCATCATCATCATCATCATTGGACTGGAGGCTAAAACATATAATGAATAATTGCAGGAATTGGGTATTTCTAGTTTAACGAAGAGAAGGACGAGGGGGGACATGATAGCAGTCTTCCAGTATCTCAGGGGCTGCCTCAAAGAAGAGGGAGTCAAGCTCTTCTCCAAAGCGCCTGAAGGCAACAAGAAGCAACGGATGGAAACTAATCAAGGAGAGAAGCAACCTGGAACTAAGGAGAAACTTTCTGACAGTGAGAACAATTAACCAGTGGAACAACCTGCCTCAAGAAGCTGTGGGTGCTCCAACACTGGAAGTTTTTAAGAAGAGACTGGGCAGCCATTTGTCCAAAATGGTGTAGGGTTTCCTGCCTGAGCAGGGGGTTGGACTAGATGACCTCCAAGGTCCCTCCCAACCTATCATCATCATCAAGTCAGTCACCCAGTTAAGTGAATCCGGCTATCCCATAGTCAGAAGGTTGCTAAAAGGGGAACCGCGTGACACCCCCCCGGGACGCTGCGACGGTCATAAACATGAGTCAGTTTCCAAGCGTCTGAATTTTGATCACGTGACCGGGGGGGGGGGAAACGCTGCAATGGTCGTGAAGTCTGAGAAACGCTCCCGAGTCCCCTTTTTTTCAGTGCCGTTGTAACTTGGAACGGTCCCTAAATGAACCGCTGTTAAGTCCGGGGCCGCTTGGCGTCCATGGGAATATTCTCCAGCCTGGAATCGGGGGGTGGCGACCAGGAGCATTTGCAAAAGCAAATGGGGCAGCCGGGCCGTCGCGCCCGTTGCAGAAAAGCTACAGTCCCGACCCCTCTCAAAGCCCCCCCAACCCCCGCCCCCTTACCTTCAACCCCGTCTTTTCGTCATCGCTACCATTATTGGTGGAGGGCGTTTCATCTTCCTGTCGGGAAATCAAGACAAAATCTTCACTGTTGAGAGTGGACACGGAATCGGAAGAGACGCTGATCTTGCCCACCGAGGCCTTGTCATCCATTTCTTTCAAAAGGGAAGCGTGGAGCAGAGGTGGCCTGGAAGTGGGGGACGACGCACCTGGAAAAGACGAACGGCACCATCATTGTCGTCCCTTGCTGGAGGGCTCTGAGAAAGAGGGAGGGAGGGGGGGGATCCCCAGCGCAGGCCAGCCAAGAAGTTCAATTTTAGACTCTTGCGGGGCTTTTGAAGATTCTCGGTGCTCTCTGAGCTTGCTTTCTTCCTTGCGGACGTTTCCCTACCATACTAGGTAACGTCATCAGTGCTACAAGGCAATGGGGTTTAGAGAGAAGAGGAGAAGGGGAAGCTGAAGGGAGGGAGGGAGGGAGGAGGAGGAGGAGGAGGAGGAGGACTGTGGAGTCTTCAGTGATCTCTGAACTTGCTTGTCAAGGACGACTGTACTGGCATAGCCTTAAACCTGGCCACCAAATTCAATACCCCAAGAACCTTCGCAACTCGGGAAACCCCCGGCTGAGCAGGAGAGAAAAAACTCTCTCAATCCAAGGTGGGAAGGAAGCACAGATTTTACCAGCTTCCCCAAAGACGCTTTTTGGTCAGGCAAGTGGACTTTTTTATTTTTCTTCGAAGACGTTTCCCTTCTCATGCCAGAAGCTTCTTCAGCTCTGACTGGACGGCGGGGAATGGAAAGATTTATACTCCTTGCAGACCGCTGGTCGTTTGCGCTCTTTTCTGAGAGTCGTTGAGGCCACCTGGAGGTTGGTCTGTGTCCTCAGAGTCACCTGAGCGGTGCAAATGGGCGTGGAGCCTTCTTGGAACTGTGGAAAGGATTTGTGTTGTAGAGTGGAGAGAGATGACGCCGTACGCCTCCCCCTCTACAACACAAATCCTTTCTGCAGCTCCAAGAAGGCGCCACACCCATTTGCACTGCTCAGGTGACCCAGAAGGCACAGACAAGCCTCCAGGTGGCATCAATGACCCTCTAAAACAGACACGTCAAACACAAGGCCCGGGGGCCGGATGCGGCCCGTGACGTGGTTTCCTGCCCAGGCCCCCACAGGCACCCTTGACGCAAATGATGCAGAGCTGGCCACGCCAACCCAGTAGGCCATACTCTACTCATGCCCACCCAGTAGGCCGCGCCCACCCTGGCGACACTTACCCACCCACCCCCCAGGACAATCGCAATGCTGATGCAGCCATCAATGAAATTGAGTTTGTACACCCCTGCTCTAAAACAGTGGTTCTCAACCTGTCGGTCGGGACCCCATTTGGGGTCGAACGACCATTTCACGGGGGTCGCCAAACAACGCAGTCCGCCATTTTTTCCCCAGCTGTGCTACTCCCTTTTATTCCATTGGCTTTTGAAAGCCAATAGAATAGACTCTCTTGAATAGAGTCTAATTCTATTGGCTTTCAAAAGCCAATAGGAATTGTCCAGGCTGTCTCTGCCCTGCTGAGCCCGCCCAAAGTCCCATTCTGCAAACGGTGCTGCACCAGTTGAGTAGTCCTCGACTTACGACCGGTTGAGTAGTCCTCGACTTACGACCGGTTGGGGGCATTAAAAAGGTTGAGAACCACTGCTCTAAAAGAAGGCAAATGACCAGCGGTCTGCAAGGAGTATAAATCCTTCCCTTCCCCACCATCCAGTCAGAACCCGAAGAAGCTTCTTGGATGGGGAGCGAAACGTCTTCGAAGAAAAATAAGAAAGTCCAGTGGCCTCATGAAAAAGCATATTTGGGACAACCGTGTCCTAGATGATGGAGAGTCTTCATAGATATTTAGCTTCTTCTCCAAAATGCTACTCGTTTCAATCTCTGGCGCCTGCTGAACTGCAAGTCTGACTCAGTCCATCCACGGGAGGAAACCGAAGGCCAAATGACTGGCGCACGGCTTCAAATTTCATTGTCGTATTTTGAGGCTAGTAAATCCTGTTGCTCCCGTTCGGACGCGTTTCCATTTAAACAGCGCCAAAAGAAGCACAGGCAGTCGTCCTTGCCCGACGGCCACGACTCAGGGCAAAATTCAGGCTGCCGAGTGAGCAATGTGCCCAATTGAATTTTTGCCCCACTTTGTGACTTTTCTTGCCACCTGCGCCGAGCGAATCGCTGCGGCGGTTCAATTAGGATTGAAATTTAAAGGAGCTGAACGGTTAAAGCGGCTTCCCTATTGGCTTTGCTTGCCAGGAGGTCACAAAAAGGGGATCACGTGATCCCCGCCCCCCCCCAAAGACACCGCAACCGTCATAAATACGAACCGGTTGCCAGCATCCGAATTTTGATCACTTGACCACGGGGGGGGAGGGAACGCTGCAACGGTCGTAAAATGGTCGTAAGTCACTTTTTTCAGGGCCACTGTAACTTGGAACGGTCACTAAATGAATTGTGGTAAGTTGAGGCCCGCCTGTAGAAGGAACGCAACTGCTGTAAGTCGGCGGAAGGAGTTACTGGCACACACACACACACCCCAGTAATGCTCTCAAAACCAAGCTTTTAGTCTTGCAAACCGAGCCCAAAATTTCTGTGGCTGCTAAGAGACATTTGTTGAGCAAATTTTGTCCCGTTTTAGGATTTTTCTTGCCAAAGTTGTTATGTTGTTAAAGGAGTAACGTGGACTGTTCCCCAAATTTGGCTTCCCCGTTGAATTTGCTTGCCACAAGGTCGCAAAAGGGGGAAATCGCGTGACCCCACCCAGGGCATCGCGACCATCATAAATATGAATCGGTTGCCGAGCACCTGAATTCCGATCGCGTGACCAGGGGGATGCTGCAACGGCCGTGTGAAAAATGGTCGTCGGTCACTTTTTTTCAGGGCCATTGCAACTTCGAACCGTCACTGTTCGAAGCGCTGTAAATCGAGGACTGCCTGTGCTGAGTGAAAGCGCTGTTTTGATAGAGAATGGTTTGCTTTCAACCTGGTTTATCTGGCCATCTAAACCAGTGGTTCTCAACCTTTTTAATGCCGTGACCCCAACCAGTCGTAAGTCAAGGACTACTCAACCGGTCGTAAGTCGAGGACTACTCAACTGGTGCAGCACCGTTTGCAGAATGGGACTTTTGGCGGGCTCAGCAGGGCAGAGACAGCCTGGACAATTCCTATGGGCTTTTGAAAGCCAATAGAATTAGACTCTATTCAAGAGAGTCTAATTCTATTGGCTTTCAAAAGCCAATAGAATAAAAGGGAGTAGCACAGCTAAGGAAAAGGGGGGGGGGAAAAGGCGGACTGTGTTGTTTGGCGACCCCCGTGAAATGGTCATTCGACCCCAAATGGGGTCCCGACCCACAGGTTGAGGACCACTGATCTAAACCCTGGCGTCCACAAACAGAATAAAAAAAAATAATCAAAAGAAAACAAACAAACAAAATCCAGCCTTGGAGAATTACTAATAGAATCGGCTCCAGATAAGGCTGGTGCCATCGTGGGGCTGATCGCTAGACGTGGATATTAAAAAAGCCTGAAATCTATCGGGGGATTACTTCATCTAGCTTCCTTGTAGAGCAGAGATTCCAGGTGGAACTATTTACCAGCATAGTAAAGCATCCCCACTGTCTTGTTTTAAAACATGAATTTAATTTCACACACCCATCCCAATGACTCTCCCTAATAATGTATTGGTTATTTTGACAGCTCTCATTGCTTTGCAAGTATAGCAGGAAAAGGCGAAGAGTCTGAGTCATAGATCGTGTATATGTATTTATTATCGTCTGTTCCTGGATGAAGAGCACACAATGCTTTTTTTTTTTTGCTTTTTTACACAATAGCCTTTTGCAATTTCTGAGGCTCATTAGGTAATATCTGAAAAATCTGAAGTGTTCTACAGTTCAACCCCTTCCTTTTTCTTAACTTTTGAAACCACAAAAGGCAAGCCTTGTAAAAATGGTGAAATCTATTTAAGCAGTTTTTTTCAACTCTATCAGTCTCTGAGATTGAATAGATTAAATTCCTACACTGGAATATGGGCTATCATTATACAATTAATATTAGCAATAATCAGATTTCACAATCATCTTTAAAAGCATCCGTCGATGTTAAAAGCATGCAAGAGTGGAGAACAGATCACCAGTATTAGTAAAAGCATATTACATACAGTTCAGCATTTTTATTAAATTTCTACGCAAGAGTAATTTCATACAACATGCAAACTATGAGGTTTTGTAGAAGATCTGTCGCAACTAGAACAAACCGTAATAAGTAGGTTTCCTTCCACATTTCTTTTCAGTGGAATTTACCATAACAGCCAGCTCCAAGTTAATCCATATTCATCCACAGAATAAAATTCATCAGCGTAATGATGGAACTTTGTATCATTTTTATTTCGGGAAGAAAAATGACTCTAGGAAACATTGCTTTATAAAAAGCAAAGACCTCGCCAGCATGAATAACAACATTTAGAAGTTTTCCGTGGAATAGCTGAGTTTCTTGCATGCAATCAAGACAGGCCTGGTAGAATTATATGAGGGTTATCTTCCCAATCGCTGTTCAAAAGAAATTTATCACACAAACACCCTCATAGCCCTCCAACACAATCCACAATGCACTGATGACATAAACACAATCCACAATGCACTGATGACGTTAACTAGTTGGGTCATGAAACGTCTGGAAGACATCCACCAAGCTCAGAGAGCACCAAGGACCCCCACACACTCCAACAATCCCACCACACATATCAATGGCAGCATACTGATCGTGATAAACACTCTTGCCATTTCTCAAAAGCCAAAGCACAAAAGATTCCAGCTCAAAAGACACACACACACACATACACATACACACACACACACATGGAGGGAGAAAGAGAGGGAAAAACATACGCACGCCACACCCAAACACATCCTGTGCAAATATATGTGTGTGGGTGTGCATAGATTATGTATATGTGTCTGTGTTTATAAACTGGGAGTCCTCTGATGATAAACAAACGCACAAGACGTAAATAAGTAGCCAATTCAGTAGGAAGCGCTTTGGTAAGTTTGAAAGGATATACAGAATAACCAAAAGACACAACGCCTTCCTTGTTTCTTCCCAGTAAGAACAGGCAAGGGGGGGGGGATTTCCTGGCCAAGCTTCCCCTCTTTGTCACTAACCATAAATATAAAACAGCCTTGGAGTCAAACTCCAATCGGGATGAATGTATGGAAAGTTTGCGCCTACGCTCAATACATAAAATGGAAATATCTATTCCTTGGGCGGGGAGCATGGAAAGGTGGGGGGGGGGCATCTGTGCTCCCTTTTCCTCCTGATCATGGCCAGGGCTGGGCGTTCCTTGGATGGGGGACCACCAGGAGATCCCAAGGCTGGCAGAGGAGTTGGGGCATTTCTTCTCCCCTCCCCAACGTCCCAACCCATCTGCCGGCCTTGGGATCTCCTGGTGGCCCCCCATCTAAGGAACGCCCAGCCCTGGCCGGGGTGAGGATCTCTGCTCCCTTTTCCTCCTGATCATGGCCAGGGCTGGGCGTTCCTTGGATGGGGGGCCACCAGGAGATCCCAAGGCTGGCAGAGGAGTTGGGGCAAGTCCCAACCCATCTGCCAGCCTTGGGATCTCCTGGTGGCCCCCCATCTAAGGAACGCCCAGCCCTGGGCGTGGTGAGGATCAATCAGGGCTCACCCCCGCAAAGCGGCGCCCCGATCCTGGCTGGAGCAAAAGGGGGGGGCAGAAGGGATGTCGGGGCCCTTCGTGCCCCCCAAGGGGAGGGGCCAAAATAGACCCCTCCCCCTTATTGGCCTTCGCTGATTTTTCGATCCTCGTGACGCTCCTCCGCCTCCCCCTCCCCAGCCTGGCTGAAGAGCCCCGCCCACTCGCCGGGCTCCTCCCCTCCCCCGCCGCCGGCCCCGCCCCCTCCGGCGCCCCTCATCGACGGGGCTCCGATCCGGCTCACCCTCATCCAGATCGGCCGGGCTGCCGCCGCCGCCGCCACCGCCGCCGCCGCCGCCTCCCCTCTCGCCCGCCGCGGGAGGAGCAGCAGCGCCGCCGCCACTGACGGGCCTCTGTCAGGAGGCCGCCCCAGCGCCCCGCTCCCAACCCCAGTCACGTGACCGGGCCCGGCCGGAAGCGGTGCGTGCCCCTTCCGGCGCCGGGCGGGAGGGCAGCAGGGGCGGCGCGCGGGCACTTCCGGCCCGGCCGCCCCGCCTCTTCCTTAGCAACCCGCGTCGGCTCCGCCCCTTCCCTTCCCCTTTTTTTCTTCGCGCCGACTTGGGCCGGAGAGGCGGCGCCGGAAGTGGGAGAGAGCTACTTCCGGTGGCGGCGAGCCGGTCGCTCGGCCAGGCGTCCCCGCTCGGGCCTCCCTTTCTCCTCCCCTTCCCCCCCCCCCGGGCGGACCCCCCGACAAGCGGCGCCGGGGGGAGGCGGAGAGGAGGTGAGCCCAGCCCGGCAGGAGCCCCCCCCCTCCCCGTCCGCGCGGAGCTCCCGCCTCTTCCCCGGGTGCCGGTGGAACTCGCGGCCACTGGAGCCCGGCCCAGCGCGGAATCTCCCAGGTGTGCAGCTGCGCTTTCCTTCAACTCTACCCTGGGGAGAGGGCGGCGGGTGTGCGGAGAAGGAGGAGGCACGTCAATGCTGGAGGTTTCCCCGGCGAGATTGGGGTTAGGGGGTGCAGGGAAGACGGGGAGCCCCAATCCTGCTAAAGCATGCAATCCCAACAAGGAAAGATTGGCAGGGGGTGCTCGGGGCGAGGCTGGGGTGACTTGGGGAATGGCTCCTTCAGATGCTGGGCATCCTTTAGGTATGTACTGATGATGTACTGTAGTTGGGTCATGAAACGTCTGCAAGAAAACAGCCAAGCTCAGAGAGCACCAAAGACCCCGCATATCTTCCTCCTCCTCCTCCTCCTCCTCCCTTCTAGCACTGATGATGTTCCCTAGTTGGGTCCTGAAACGTCTGCAAGAAAACAGCCAAGCTGAGAGAGCTACAGAATAACCTCACAGTTGTTCTGCCCCCCCCCCCGTTCCTCCTCCTCTCCATAAAGCCCACTCCCTCTGCACTGATGATGTTACCTAGCTGGGTCACGAAACATCTGCAAGAAAACCACCAGAGAGCACTGAGGACAACGTAGTCTTCCTCCTCCTCTTTGCAAAGCCCACCCCCTCCTAGCACTGATGATGTTATAGAGTTTGGGTCATGAAACATCTGCAAGAAAGCCACCAAGCTCAGAGAGCACTGAGGACCCCATAGTCCTCCTCCTTCTCTTCCTCCTCCTCCTCTTCCTCCTCCTCCCTTTTAGCACTGATGATGTTATCTAGTTAGGTAACGAAATGTCTGCAAGAAAACAACCAAGCTCAGAGAGCACCAAGGACCCCACAGTCCTCCTCCTTCTCTTCCTCCTCCTCCTCCTCTCTCTAAAGCACTTCTAGCACTGATGATGTTACCCAGCTGGGTAATGAAATGTTGCAAAATAAAATCACCGAGCTCTGAGAGCAACGGGGACCAGCCCCTCCTCCCTTGAGCCCTGAGTTACAAATACTCTCTTCTCTTCATACCCTTTTAGGCTTGTCAACATGACCGAGAGAACGGAAAGCCTCCATTTCCAGTTTGACAACTACGGGGATTCGATGCTGCAGAAGATGAACGAGCTGAGGAAGGAGAACAAATTCTGCGACGTCACCGTCTGTATCGACGACCTGCAGGTCCACGGCCACAAGATCGTCTTCGCCGCCGGCTCGCCCTTCTTGAGAGATCAGTTCCTGCTGAACGACTCCAGGGAGGTCAAGATCTCCATCCTGCAGAGCTCGGAGGTCGGGCGGCAGCTGCTCCTCTCCTGCTACAGCGGCGTGCTGGAGTTTCCCGAGATGGAGCTGGTGAACTACTTAACGGCTGCCAGCTTCCTCCAGATGAGCCACATCGTGGAGCGCTGCACGGAGGCGCTCTGGAAGTTCATCAGGCCCAAACAGAAGCTGGAGAGCAAAGTGGAAAGCCCAGCCAGGGCCAACTCTTCCCAGACGAAGGAGACTGTGGGAGCCACTGGGGAGGGGGGGGAGGAGGAGGAGGAAGAGGAGGAGGAAGAAGACAACGACGAGGAGGAGGAAGAAGACTCCTTGCCTGATTCGCCTTGCCTCCAGCCCTCGGAGGACAGCATGGACAATAGCGACATCCAGATCGTGAAAGTGGAGTCTATCGGGGAGGTGGGGAGCAAAAAGGACCCCGGTCAGTTTATTTCCTCCGAACAGCAACAGCAAAGCTCCCTTCCTTCCTCGGAGCCCCAGCACTCTCTGATCAACTCCACCGTGGAGAATCGCGTCGGCGACCTGGAGCAGAGCCAGCTCCACAACTACGCCCTCTCCTACTCGCCGGCCGACAACCTCATCGTGGCTTCCAAGGAGCTCTTTGGGCCCAGCAACCGGGCGGTGGACAAGGGCCTGCAGTGGCACCACCAGTGTCCCAAGTGCACCCGGGTCTTCCGGCACCTGGAGAACTACGCCAATCACCTGAAGATGCACAAGCTCTTCATGTGCCTCCTTTGCGGAAAGACCTTCACCCAGAAGGGCAACCTCCACCGGCACATGCGGGTCCACGCGGGGATCAAGCCCTTCCAGTGCAAGATCTGCGGGAAGACCTTCTCCCAGAAGTGCTCGCTGCAGGACCACCTCAACTTGCACAGCGGGGACAAGCCCCACAAGTGCAATTACTGCGACATGGTCTTCGCCCACAAGCCGGTCCTGAGGAAACACCTCAAGCAACTTCACGGCAAGAACAGCTTCGACAACGCGAACGAGAGGAGCGCTCAGGACTCCGTCATGGACTACGACGCCTTCGGCTGCAGCTCCGGGGCCGACTCCAAGGGCTGCCCCACGAACGAAGCCAGCCAGGTGCTGGATGCGGGGAAGCTGGCCCAGGCCGTGCTCAGTTTACGGAGCGAAAGTGCCTGTGCGAACTAAGGGGTTGCCCCCAGTCTCTCTTGGCGAGCGAGAAAACCCAAATGGCTGCGGTGGGAGCTGGCCTAGGCCTCAAACCCCGGAAGGGCTCTGCTTTTTGAGCTCGGGGGGCCGAACCTAACCTTGTAGCAGGCCTTCGCCTCTTCCTTTAGTTAGAAGGATTGGGTGTGTCTGAGTGACTTTTGTCTCTTTTACAATGTGACTGTTACAAGAGCTGGCACAGGGGAAAACCCCGGGGTGGTTAGTTCTGCTGAAGGAGAAGCCACTGGACCATGAGCCAGCCAAAGGCACGAAAACAGGAACAGCTACGCCCCGTGGTGGCAGAGTTTTTAAGCTAAAAGACAGGACTGTATTCTTAGAAAAAAAAAGAAAAAACACTGGATAATTATAAAGTCTTTTTACTTGACCGGCCTCTGGGCGGCCTTCTTTTGTATTCTTTATTAAAACCATCAGGGTACTTCCCTTTCGCTCCTCCCACCCGAAGGGGCATTGACTCTGCACAAGGTTGTTTCCTTTCCAATATGATGGGGAAAGAGCAGCAGGAGCAATTGCTCGAGAGCAGAGTTTTCTATGATTGGCCATTTTAAGATGTGTGGACTTCAACTCCCAGAGTGCCCCAGCCAGTACAGCTGGCTGGAGAATTCTGGGAGTTGAACACGCATCTTAAAATGGCCACGGTTGAGAAGTTCTGCTTTAGAGTAAGCTGGGGAGAATTGGATCAGCAGACTGGTGGAATGGCCTTTGTGCTGTAGGACAGGGCTCTTCAAACTTGGCCCTTTGATGACTTGTGGACTTCCAACTCCCAGAATGCCTCAGCCAGGCACACGTGTGCCTGGCTGAGGCATTCTGGGAGTTGGAAGTCCACAAGTCATCAAAGGGCCAAGTTTGAAGAGCCCTGCTGTAGGATGGCCCTCTCCTTTTGTCTCTTTGCTCAGGCGTGTATCCTGTCCTACCCGCCAGGATAGGTTTTCATCACATCCTTTGTAGAAAAACGGTGTGCTTAGGCTAGAATGGTTGAAGTTTGCATGTCTCTCTATCCCCCCCCCATCCACCCCTCGCCCATGTGGTTCTTTACCACTCAAATTGGGTTTTCTCTGTTAACGGCTTCCCTTCCAAGGCTGGCAAGGCCTCAGAGCTCAGCTCCCTCCGTTTTCTTAGCTATCACCCCTGTGGATCTGTTCCTTCGTTGTCCCTGAAATCCCAAGTCCTATTCCCCCCCCCCCCAGATTATATATGATGCTTAAAATACTGTTGGCACTTGGTTCAGCTGTTAGAAGGAATGCCAAGGATCTGTTCCGAAGGATCTTATTGTGCCCTCGGCACTGGAAGCCTCTGAAAACCAGAGGATCCTCAAGGCAGAGAGAGTAGAGCACAGGAATCTGTTCCAAAGGATCTTATCGTGCCCTCAGCACTGGAAGCCTCTGAATGGCAGAGGATCCCCCAGGCAGAGAGAGTAGACTCCTTGTGGCATGATTCCTGGGGAGAAGAATTCCCACGCAATCCAAAAGCAGCTACTAGTTGAAGATGGATTATAGTGTATCGTGTGAGCAGTGTTTCGGTTACTCTTCGCCGATATTCTGGCGTAGGAGACCCATTTTTTCTATACGATGTTTTTTTTTCCTGGGAAATCCAGGAAGCTGGAAGTTCTAGGTGCCGCCTGCAATATTTACTTCCCCTAAGAAGTAGTTTCCTCTTGAAAAACATGACAGGGGGGTGTGTGTCTGGCCTCTCCCAAAAGACCTCCCCAGCGCTCGCGTATTTCAAGGGGAAAACACCCGCCTTTCTGCCAGAGAGATCTCCAGCCCAGGAGTTGTGTGGATGCAGCTTCCTATCCCGTCGTCGTTGTCTTTGCCCATTGTCATCTTCTGTTTTATCCTAGGTCAGAAGTGGGAGAGGAGTAGTAATGGTGTGTAGAAAGGTGAGGTGGGCTCAAATGTTTAAGCGAGCGGGCGGTGGGGATGCTGACCCCCCTCAACGCTCGATGCCCTCAAGGGAATCTTGTGACTCTAGCAATTGGTAGGTAGAATCACAACCAGCATCCTTGTCCCCTCTGCCCAACGAGGAGGGGGGATTCCCCCCCCCGCCTCGCCCTCAACGCCTTGCAAAAGGCTGTCTGTCCTGTGAATGCATTCTCGTGTCCAGAAGACCCCCTCGCCCTCCTGTATGTGTACTGAGTCATTGCAGTGGCTTCGGAATAAAGCAATTACACCACCTTCCGGTGTGTATGTTTTTTTCTCTCTTTTTTTTTCATGACACGGGTGGTCCTCGATTTACGACCGCAATGGAGCCCCCCCCCCAATTTTTGTCGCGAAGCGAGACACTTGTCCAGTGAACCTTGCCCCCCCCCCGTTTGACGACCTTTCTTGCCGCCGTGGTTAAGTGACTCACTGCCGTTGTTAAAGTTAGCACCACGCTTGTTAAGCGGGTCTAGCTTCCCGCTTGGCTTTGCTTGTCGAAAAGGGGGTCACACCACCCCAGGGCGCTGCGGCCGTCAGAAGCACGAGTCGGTTGCCAATGCGTCCAAATTTGGAGCACGCAAGCCTGAGGGTGCTGCGGCAGCGGTCGTTAAATGTGAAAAAAGGTCACAAGTCGCTTTTTTTCAGCGCCATTGTAACTTTGAACGGTCACTAAACGAGCAGTTGTAAATCGAGGACTACCTGTACAGGAAAGCTCCAGGGAAGAGACCCCATTTCCCCCCCCCCCCCACACACACACACCATCATCAGCCTCCCTAATCTGATGCCAGAAACTAGCAGGGCGAGATTTATTCTACGCCTCCCTGACTGGTTTGCAACCAGATCCTCCAAAAGAACCAACAGTTCGCGGGGAATCGACATGGCTCCTGGGATCACACCAGCCCCACCCACCTTCAGGCAGCAACCTGGAATTAAGGAGAAACTTCCTAACAGTGAAGGCAATTAACCAGTGGAACAGCTTGCCACCAGAAGCTGTGGGTGCTCCAACACTGGAGGTTTTGAAGAAGAGATTGGACAGCCAAGCAAGATTCGTCCAAGGTCCCTTCCAGATTCTATTCTATTCCTTTTATTATTCCATTCTCTATTCTATTCTATTTTATTATTCCATTCTCTATTTTATTCTTTTATTATTCTATTAATATTCTATTCTTTTATTATTACATTCTCTATTTTATTCTTTTATTATTCTATTAATATTCTATTATTTTATTATTCCATTCTCTAGTCTTTTATTTTATTAATCTATTCTATTATTATTCTATTCTATTTTATTATTCCATTCTCCTATTCCACTCTATTATTATTCTATTCTCCTATTCTGCTCTGTTCTATTCTTTTATTATTCCATTCTCTATTTTATTCTTTTATTAATATTCTATTCATTTATTATTCCATTTTCTATTTTATTCTTTTATTATTCTATTAATATTCTATTATTTTATTCCATTCTCTATTCTTTTATTCTATTCTATTCTTTTGTTTTTCTATTATTATTCTATTCTTTTATTACTCTATTCTATTCTTTTATTATTCCATTCTCTATTGTATTCGGGGTTGGACTAGATGGCCTCCAAGGCCCCTCCCGCCAGCTCTAGTCTGATTCTGACTCTTCCCGGCGCGGCAAAAGCAGCAGCTTTACACAGCGGGCGCCTCTCCCTTCCCATTGGCCGGGCTCCGCCCCGCCCCCCGGTGGCGAAGGCGGCCAATCAGGAGCCGATGCACGTGCTTGCTGGTGGGTTCTTCTTCCGGGTCGCGAGGGGGCGGAAAGAGGAGGAGAAGGAGGAAGCCCGCGGGACTCCCGGAAGTCGATCCCCGCCAGCGAACCGCTCTGTAGCCGCGGCCGGGAACGAGCCTGGCTGGGTCCCTCTCGACGTCGGCAGCCGCCCGGTGAGCGGAGGGGGGAAGCGGGGAGGGCAGGGTGGTCGTCCTCCCCCTTATGGTTGGCTCCGCCCCCCTCCAGAGAGGGGGGGCTCTCCAAACGACCCTGCCCAAGTCAGCTGATAAGGCCGTCTTTCTGAAGCGGGGCCCCTATATAAGAGGGCTGGACTTCAACTCCCAGAATTCCCCAGCCAGCACAGCTGGCTGAGGAATTCTGGGAGTTGAAGTCCAGCCCTCTTGTATAGTGGCCCCCGCTTCAGAAAGATTAGTATATAAATATTAGTATATGTTAGTATAATATTCAGAAATGTTAGCAACCCGCTTTTTTTTTTCTTCTCTTCCCAGAGAAAAGTAGCCCTTCAGGGAAAGGGGCGGCATAGTTTGCCTTGAGGCCCCAATTTGCTCAGTTCCGGGGTGGGGGGCGGGTTTCCGTTATTAAACGCCTTGCAAACCCACCTCGCTATAAAAGGATCCAAAGTGAAGCAGGGTTGTGGGGGGGGTACCTTGGAGGTCTTCTAGTCCAACCCCCTGCACATGTTAGTCCAACCCTATAACATGTCAGACAGATGGCTGTCTGCTCTCTGCTTGAAAAACTCCAATGAGGAGGGAGGGAGGAAGGAAGGAAGGATAACACAGCTGGAAAGGGATCTTGGAGGTCATCTAGTCCAACCCCCTGCACAAGCAGGAGACCCTATAACATGTCAGACAAATGGCTGCTTGAAAAACTCCAATGAGGAGGGAGGGAGGAAGGAAGGATAACACAGCTGGGAGGGACCTTGGAGGTCATCTAGTCCAAACCCCTGCACAAGCAGGAGACCCTATAACATGTCAGACAAATGGCTGTCTGGTCTCTGCTTGTAAAACTCCAATGAGGGAGGGAGGGAGGGAGGGAGGGAGGAAGGAAGGAAGGAAAACACCGCTGGAAGGGACCTTAGAGGTCATCTAGTCCAACCCCCTGCAAAAGCAGGAGACCTTATACCATTTCAGACAAATGGCTGACCGATATCTTCTTCAAAGCCTCCAGTCTCTTAGTCTTATGTGAGGATCAGGCAGGGTGCCGCAAAGTGGTCACTATAAAGTCCCCCCCCCCCAGTCAGTGGGGCTATATATGGTTCATCGCACCGTCAGTCCGATCTTGTGGCTGGATTTGGAGGGATTTTAACCTACCGAGTCTTTCCTGAGGACCTGGGATAGACAAATGTTTGTTAGTGTTCTTATTATCCAAAGAATTCTTGGTGTTTATTAAATTGTTTTCATATAATACATCTTTGGGGGGGGGGTGTCAATGAACAAACTGGAAGTTCATGAAGGGGTAGATGAGCCGAAAAGTTTGGGAACTCCTGGTATAAAGCTACAATCTCAGGAGACGGAGCTGTAGGGATGAATGCATTGGGGTGGTTTTTTTTTCTTTTCTTTTTTCTGTTCATCCCTATTCTGGAGGGGCACTAAGAAGAGGTTGGTTTTCACAGGCTCTGTAGAGCAGAGGCCCCCAACCTTTTGGGCATCAGGGACCTGTTCCATGGAGAAAGGTTTTTCACAGAACGGAGAGTGTGTGGTTTTGTGTGCCGCCTGCATCCCACGGATGGGGCTTTGCTTGTTTGTGCGGACCGGTTGCTGGCATGCCACAGACCGGGGGTTGGGGACCCCTGCTATAGACAGTACAAAGCTGCTTCCAGAACAACACAAAGCATCTTCCGCCAAGGGCCCTCTTGTGCAAAGGCTTATGTCGGGGTGTTGAACTTCCCTTTCATTCCATTTCCCCCCCCCCTTCCCTCAGCAGGATTGTCACAATGGCTGCTGATTCGGACGTGCTCCATTTCCAGTTTGAGCAGCAAGGCGACGCCGTGCTACAGAAGATGAACCTGCTGAGGCAGCAGAACCTCTTCTGCGACGTGTCCATCTACATCAACGACACGGAGTTCCACGGGCACAAAGTGATCTTCGCGGCCTGCTCCACCTTCATGCGGGACCAGTTCCTGCTCACGCAGTCCCAGCACGTTCGGATCACGATCTTGCAGAGCGCCGAAGTAGGCCGGAAGCTGCTGCTCTCGTGCTACACGGGAGCGCTGGAAGTGAAGAAGAAGGAGCTTTTGAAATACCTCACGGCGGCCAGTTACCTGCAGATGGTGCATATCGTGGAAAAGTGCACCGAGGCCCTTTCCAGATATCTGGAAATCAACGCTTCTGTAGAAGGCAACGGCCGGTGTGCTGACAAATGCCACTCTTCGGACATGGAGCTGGGCAGCAAAGACAACTGCCCTGATAGAGACTGTGAAATTATCGAGATTTCTGCAGACAGCCCGGTGAGCGTAGACGAGCCCATAAAACAGGAGAAAGGGGACATTCAACCGGTGTCCCTGCAGGATTTAATGTCGGACAGGAAGGAGGTCAAAAGTCCTGAGATCTCCACCGTGGAGATTGGCTACAAGGATGATGAAATCTGCATCTTCCAGATGGATTCCATTAACGTCCCCAGTGTGGACGATGCGCAGTTTCCCCAGCCTTGCACCTCTTCCAAAACCAACCTGTATTTCCCCGAAACTCAGCACTCCTTGATCAACTCCACCGTGGAGAGCAGGATGAGCGAAGTAGCCCAGTTCCAGAACTTTGGCAGCGAGAATCCAGAAGGAGCTGCGCACACAGGGGGTGACTTCCCAAACTCCGAGGGCGTCGGCTACTCGTGGCGGCATCAGTGTCCCAAGTGCCCCAGAGGCTTCCTCCACCTGGAAAACTACCTCCGCCACTTAAAGATGCACAAGCTTTTCTTGTGCTTGCAGTGTGGGAAGACATTTACTCAAAAGAAAAACCTCAATCGGCACATCCGTGGCCACATGGGCATCCGCCCGTTCCAGTGCATGGTGTGTCTGAAGACGTTCACCGCCAAGAGCACCCTCCAGGACCACCTCAACATCCACAGTGGGGACCGGCCTTATAAGTGTCACTGTTGTGACATGGATTTCAAGCACAAGTCCGCCCTCAAAAAACACCTGACGTCTGTGCACGGAAGGGCCGGCGGAGTGGACAAATCTGGCTTTGACGCCATCACGGAAGTCAGAATAGACTACGACTAGATGTCGTTTGGGAAGGGGATTTTTTTTTAAAAAGGCCTGATTGGTTGCAGAACACCAAGACCCCACCCCACTTTCTCCACTCATAGTCTCCAGCCCTGCATGTAAATATACCCCCCTATTTATCGATGTTCCCGCAAGCTTTTGAATAACTGCCCTTCTTCCCGTGATATTAAGCAAGAAATACTGAACAAAAGGTGGTGCTTAATTGTTGTTATTTACGTATTTATATGTTCTGTAACGTAAAAGAATCTTTGGAGCCTTTATTTTTGCACCACACCCAGAATTTTTTTAACGTAAAGCTGTTGTTTACGTCTCGGTTTTGGGGGGGCTTTAATCAGAGTGTCTGTTTTTTTGGGTGAAAACGTGCAACTTTGCCTTGTTCACCATGAACTGCACAGTGGCTAGGAATTCACACAAGAGCCCGATGTATAATCAAGGCAGCGTCTTTATTTTATTTTTTTCTCCTTTAACAAAGACTGGACTGTTATAAAAACACCATTGTTGGAGTCACCTTGTTTGGCAAGCCACAAAAGAATCAAATGTAAATTCCATTTTCACTTCAGTCTGAAGTTAAGTCTTATTGCTAGTGGTCACTGCAGGTTACAAGGTACTATATTTTTCTTATTTCTGGAAGCGTTAAGAAACATACAATCATCTTTTATCCAGGCAATTCTGTGTTTTGGAGCAGTATAAATGTATACATTTTTGTGATAATGCAAATAAGCTATATATCTCCTGGGATGAATGGATCAACTGCAGTTACAAGGGTGCTTAATTTTCAAGGGAAAAAAACCCTGAAATATAAAATGCAGATATTAATTGTGGGGGTGGGGACATTAATTGCATGATTTTTCTGAGATGCCAGTGGCAATTGCATAAATGATCAAAGAACTCAGTCGTGTCGGGGTGCTGACATTTTGAGAAGGCTGTTTATAACGTTTTTGTAAATGTGGCCTGCTTTTTGGTGTGCTAATAAGCTTTTGTGTAACAGGAGGTCCTTCCTGTTTGATTGATACGCTCCAAATTTTGCAAAAGACTCTTTCTCTGACTCCAGGTGTTCGTAAGCGAATTGTGTCTGTAACACGCGTGGAGCGATCCAGTTTTGAGAAAAGGCATTCACTGGCCAAACAGCCCCAATTATGAGGTTGACAGCTGTGATAGTCTTGTTTGTGGCTGCTTTGTGTGGGCGTGCATGCCCAATTTGCCATTTGATTTGTAATGGGAATAAAGATTGCTTCTGGCTGACCGGACCGCACTTTAAATGTACACTAATCAGCATACATTAAAACGAAAATTGCGTTGCATTCAGCTCTCCAAAAAATCCCATGATGCATATCCCCACATGCACACATATATATGACACAGAGAAACATCACAGTCTTGTTTGAATATACATATGCTGGCGGGGAAAAAAAATACTGCGAATTTATCAGACGGGTGGCACAGGGAACAAAGCTGTTAACAGAATCTGGTAGTCCTGTTATAAATACTTTGAAACCTCCTCCCAGAGGGGAGCAACAAAAACAGACCGTGAAATGGGGGGGGGGGAGGCCTCTAACAATGCTCCGAGCTCTAAGCACATATATGTGCTTATAAGCAGCGTCCTGAATAACGGGAAGCGGGCTTCCTATAATCTTCTCCGCTATCCTCACCACTCTCTGCATGGACCTTCTGTCTGAGGCTCTGCTAGCACCAAACCAGACAGTGACGCAGTTTATTAAGACGTTCTCAGTGGGGCCTGTGCAAAAAGTGGCCAGGACAGGAGGAGAAAGATGTGCTCTCCTCATTTGACTGTAATTTTGAAACAAGGTTATGAAGAAATTACCTGGAGGTCCCTGAACCACTTAAAGCTTTCCCGCTGACCTTACAAAGCAGCTCCTCAATCTTGCGTTTGGGGGGGGGGGCACCTGTGAGAGCAAAAGTCAAGATGGATGAAATAAGCAGGCATACTTTTTTTAACCGCTGTACAAAATCACCGGCTATCCCAGGGGTCGGCCACCTTGGCTCTTTTATGACTCCTGGACTTCAACTCCCAGAATTCCTGGGCCAGCATGGAGTCATAAAAGAGCCAAGGTGGCCTACCCCTGATCTAAACTCATCAAAACATGATCTAGATCAGGGGTGGGGAAACGTGGCCCCTTCATGACTCGTGGACTTCAGCTCCCAGAATTCCTGAGCCAGCATGGCTCAGCGTGGCAACCGCTTCCTTTCCCCTCAGCATGGCTGGCTCAGGAATTCTGGGAGTTGAAGTCCACGACTCATAAAGCGGCCTAGTCCAGGGGTAGACAACCTTGGCTCTTTTATGACTGGTGGACTTCAACTCCCAGAATTCCTGAGCCAGCCATGCTAAGGGGAAAGGGAGAGGTTTCCAAGCGGAGCCATGCTGGCTCAGGAATTCTGGGAGTTGAAGTCCACCAGTCATGAAAGAGCCAAGGTTACCTACCTCTGGGCTGGGCCTAGGCCGCTTTATGAGTCGTGGACTTCAACTCCCAGAATTCCTGAGCCAGCATGGCTCAGCTTGGAAACCTTTCCCTTTCCCCTCAGCATGGCTGGCTCAGGAATTCTGGGAATTGAAGTCCACAAGTCATAAAAGCCAAGGTTGCTTACCCTGGGCTAGCCAAAAGGTTTCTGTGGACAAGAACAGAACAAGCGTCCCATGTTTGTCATTGAAGATCCTGCCTTAAAACGAGGAGGTACAGGGAGTCCTCGATTTACGACAGATCGTTTAGTGACCGAAGTTACAACGGCACTGGGAGAAAGTGACACACGACCTTGTTTCACTCTTGCAACCGTTGCAGCACCTCCAGGGTCATGCGATCAAGATTCAGACGCTTGGCCACTGGTTCATATTTACGACGGTCGCAGTGACCTCGGATCTTGTGATCCCTTTTTGTGATCTCCTGACAAAGTCCATGGGGGAGCAGGATTCGCTTAACGACCGTGTTGCTGACTTAACAGGTGCAGCGATTCGCTTAACAACCGAGGCAAGGAAGGTCCTGAAACGGCATCTCCACAAGTGTCTCGCTTAGCAACAGAAAAGTTGGGCTCCACTGTCATAAAGCGAGGACTGCCTGTATTATTACACTACCCTTAAGAACGTTCCCCAAAGAAAATAACCTGACGGTTTGAAATACCGACACTCCAATCTCCAATCGCCGGCTTCAAGACGACACGCGTCCACCCGTTTACCAATTCCCACGTCTTCGCCTTCCATCGCCTTTCTGTATTCTTTCAGGCCGGGCTGGGAAGCCGCGCCCCCGCCGTTCCCGATGGGCGGAGGCTATGCAAAATCTGAGCCACGCCCTCTTCCAGGCCGGAGCGGGGCGGGGAGGAGCGAAGAAGGCGGCTATGCAAATCCGAGCCACGCCCTCTTCCGGGGAGGAGCGAAGAAGGCGGCTATGCAAATCCGAGCCACGCCCTCTCCCAGGCCGGAGCGGGGCGGGGAGGAGCGAAGAAGGCGGCTATGCAACTCCGAGCCACGCCCACCTGCAGGCCAGGAACCAGGCGGGGCGGGGAGGGAGGAGCGAAAGCGCGCGCGCGGGGCGAGCGGGACGCTCTGGCGCGCCTCCTCGCTTTCCGGCGGGCGAGTCTCGCGAGAGGGGGCGCGGCTTGGGTGGGCGGGCCTCCCGGCTGTCACCGCGATGAGGAGGCGACGCCGCCGCCGCCGCCGCCGCCGGGCCGCTCCGCGGTGCGCCCCTCGGGGGGTGTGAGGAGAGGCCGGGCCCTCCCGCAAGTAAGGGGGGCGGCGGGGAGGGAGGGGCCTGACGCCTGCGCGGAGGGGGGAGGGGGGGCGCCAGCTGCGGGGGCGCCCCGAAGGAGACCCCTCCCCCACCCCCGAGGGAGGGGCGACATGGGGCGCCCCCTTTCAGGGAGGGGAGGGGCCCCCCAGAGGGGACAGCATGGGCCCTGGGCGGGGGGGGATGTGCGCAGCCGCAGCAGGGCGGGGAGGGGACACTCGTCTTGGGACCCCCCCCCCACGACCACCCGGGAAAGGGTTGCGTGATTTTGGGGTGGGGGGAGCCTTTTATCTGCATCCTCCCCTCCCCCCGCTGGCTCCTGGACGGGGGGGCGTGGTGAGGAGGGAGGGAGGGGGGGGGCAAAAAGGCAGCCTGGCTGGCCTCCCTGGTCCATAGTTGGGTGTGAATGGAGAGACTAGAATAGAGCTGGAAGGGGTCTTGGAGGTCTTCTAGTCCACCCCCCTGCTCAGGCAGGAGAACCACCTATACCATTTCAGGTGGTACCACTGTCTGGTGCCTTATGGGATGCAGGCCACGTGGTCTTGGCTTGCAAGCAGGTGGGGGAAGAGCCCTGGAGGTTGGGGGGAGAAAGGGGGTGCATGCAATATTGCCCTCCTCCCCCCCCTCTCCCACACACACTTGGCAGGACATGTTTTTATTTTTTTGCCATAGGTTCTCCTGCAGGAAATAACATTGCAAAGATGGTAGTTTTCTAACCATCTCTTTTTCTGCTGCTGCTTCGTCAGTTCTCATCCCATTTCTGCTTATTTTTCAGAACTGGGGCATGGGGGTGGTGAGAGAGAGAGAAGCATGAGGACTAGTTTCCCCCCCCCCCATGGTTAAAATGCAGGCAGCAGGTTTTATGGTGGAGCAAAAGAGGTTTCTTGGGGCTCTAGCAATGCTCTGGGGTCTCTGGGTCAAGGACAGACACCATTAACCCCCCCTAAGCAGAGAATTGCAACAGGTTTGTGTTGCTTTTGAAAAGAAGGTTCCACTTATGCTTAATACTGCCCCAATATAGCCTGGAAGAGGTCACTTAACTGCAGCTTGCAGACAAAAGTGTATCTCCAGGCCACCTAACCATAAATTTGTCACGTGTTTTGTTCTGCTTACCTGATGTTTCCTAAACCATGCATTTTCCCATTAGGAATGGTGACCTGTTAAGACTAGCTGTGGTTAATTGAGCAAACCACAACTGAAAGAATCCATTACACAACCTGTGACTCTAGCCAGTGATTAAAATATCCGGCAGGCACAGAACTATATGGGATTATTTTTTAATGTTAAGATTGGTGTTCTTGTGCGGACTTTGCTTGTATCTCTTCTTTAATGGCTTAAATGTTCCTTAAAGTTCAATTAAGTTGAAACATTATGAATTCTGTATTGTTGTGGGCACTTATTATTTGCTTGAGATGGTGAAATGCTGATGCTGGGCATGGCTAATTGTAGTGGATATCTCTGGCCGAGCAGATACCCCGGTACGAACTCCCTGCAGCAGCTCTTAGCAAGAGCTGCCAGAAAATCAATCTTCTGATGTGAAGCAGTATTTCCTTTGATGCCAGATGCTGGAGATGGCTTTATAATGCTTCCTATAAAATCATATGCATATAAATGGGATTGATCAGAGTTACCGAAATAGAAGATGTAAACAATGGGCAAAGCGTTCCAATACCTCAGGGGCTGCCAGAAAGAAGAGGCAGTCAAGCTATTCTCCAAAGCACCAGAATTCAGGACAAGAAGGAACGGATGGAAACTAATCAAGGAGAGAAGCAACCTAGGAGAAACTTCCTGACAGTGAGAACAATTAACCAGTGGAACAACCTGCCTCCAGAAGCGGTGAAGGCTCCAACACTGGACGTTTTTAAGAAGAGACTGGACAGCCATTTGTCCAAAATGGTATAGGGTTTCCTGCCTAAGCAAGGATTGGACTAGATAACCTCCAAGGTCCCTTCCAACTTGATGATGATGATGATGGTGGTGGTGATGATGATGATGGAGGATCATCGCACAGTCAGCCAGATGTTCAGACTGGATTTGGCATTTTGTCTACCTATCGAGTCCTTGCCAAGGACCTGGGATAGGCAGATGTGGATGTTTGATGGTATTACAGGTATCGTCGCAGGATGGAAGCAGTTCCTAGCAAGGCCGCCTTTTGCAATTGACTAATAGTGAATTTGTCAATGCCGATGGTGTTCAAGTGGTGCTCCAGTTGTTTTGGGATTGCACCCAAGGCGCCTATGACTATTGGTACTACCCTTGCTTGCTTTTGCCACAGTCTTTCTATTTCTATTTGTAGGTCTTTGTATTTTTTTATCTTCTCCAGCTCTTTCTCTTCTATTCTGCTGTCTCCAGGCACTGCCACGTCCACTATCCAGACTTTTTTGTCTTATCGACAATGATTAAGTCCGGAGTGTTATGCTGCAGGTGCTTGTCTGCAACATAACACCCCGGACTTAACTATTATTATTATTGTTATTATTATTATAGATTGGTGAAATGAGTCCAAAATGCAGGCCTAATTGACCCCAAAAGAACCAAGCCTACTTTTTTTTCTCTTCCAGCTCCCGACCCCCTGGACGGTGCCAACATGGAGTGCTAGCAGCGGCTGAGAAGTGGGCGCTGCGTTCCACAATGCCTGTGCAGGCCGCCCAGTGGACGGAGTTCCTGTCCTGTCCCATCTGCTACAATGAGTTTGATGAGAACGTGCACAAGCCCATCAGCCTGGGCTGCTCCCACACCGTCTGCAAGGCCTGCCTGAGTAAGCTGCACCGCAAGGCCTGCCCTTTCGACCAGACCGCCATCCACACCGACATCGACGTACTTCCCGTCAACTTTGCGCTGCTCCAGTTAGTGGGAGCCCAGGTAAAAGGAGAGGGCGTTCTCCCCGCCCACCCCTCCCGCCGGCAGGTGACCCGGTGCAGAGGCCGAAAAAGTCCGCAGTGGGCAATCGGACGGGGAAGGAAGCTTCATTTGCTTATTTAGATCTTTATTCTGCTTTTAATATTTTGTAAGTAACTCTAGGCGGTGAACACACCTTCCTGCCTCCTGTTTTCCCACAATCCCCACCCTATGAAAGAGAGAGACAGGGACTTTCTTGACTAAGGCAGAACTAAAACTCGACATCTCCTGGTTTCCGGGTCAGCAAATCTGCCCGAATCATGTTGAGAATCCAGATTTAATGGCCTGCTAATTGCACGTTGCATCCAGAGGACAGATCCTCATTAAATATATCTGTAAGGACCCAGCTCAGCTAACCACCCAAGAAAGCAGAACTCTCTTGAAGCAGGCATTGTCTCAAAAGGAACTTTTATTAGGGGTCAGTGACAGGAGGGAAGTCAAAGAGAGATCTGGGGGAAAATCCTGCTTAAACGACATGATTAAACTCTCAGTCTTCCTCCTCCCGCTAAAGTCATAATGTCCATTTGAAATCCAGCCGGACCACAGGTGGCAACGATGTTTGGGTAACTGGCACAAGTTGACGGCGCATCGCAAGGCCTTCTCCAGTTTGGTTTCACCGTAACGGTCTCCCTGATAAGGGAGACACATTCTTCTCTCAAGTGGATAGAGGCAGGAGAGGGAAAGTAGAAAACCAGAATGGCAGGCCCCAAACAAGAACACATTATGCAGGGAAAACCATAAAGGTTTGGGGATCTGACAGTGTAGGTGGTCCTCAACTTACAACCCCAATGTGAAACCCTAATTTATGTTGGCGAGTGAGACATTTTTAAGCGAGTTTTGCCCCATTTTACGTCTTTTCTCGCCACATTTATTAAGTGAATCACTTGTGCCCTATCCGTTATCGGATGTTGGCGATCAGGTTGACGATCCTGTTTTTATCAACCGCTGCATGAAAAAGTGCTGCTGAGTTTTGTCCAAACCGGTCCCTTAGATTTTGAAGCCACAATGTTCTTCTTCTGCCTTCCATCTTTCCCTGGAGGATGAAATGGAGCATGCCGTATTGTTCTGGGTGTCGCATCACCTGTCCCGAAATATTCTAATTTTCGTTTTTTGATTGTTTTGATGATTTCCCTGGGCTTTCCCAGGTGTGGATCACTGCGGTTCTTAATAACCTGGCAGTTAAGCTTTTCAAACTTTACTAGTCAGAAGGTCGTAAAGGTCAACCCTGCAACCATCATAAATATGAGTCAGTTGCCAAACATCCGAATGTAAATCACGTGACCCTGGGGGTGCTGCGACGGTCATTAATTTAGTAATGGGACATCCTGGTTGTGATTCCTCGCCAGCCAGTGGACCCGGCAGCTGAGTCTGGGGAATCAGAGGAAGAGGAAGAGGAGGGGGGGCTGGAGAGCCATCAGAGTAAGGCTCTGAGGAGTTCCAAGACTTACAGTCTGACGACGAGCCTGGCCCCTCCACTCGCACTCAGGCTGAGACACAGCTGGGCTGGGAGGCTGAGTCAGACTGTGAGGACATCATAGATCAGTGGTTCTCAACCTTTTTAATGCTGCGACCCCCCAACTGGTCGTAAGTCGAGGACTTTCCCTGCCCAGAAGCGCCGCACATGCGTGGTACCGCCCCCTGCGCCGGCCGAGGTGTAGCTGGCAAGTGGTAGAGATGGCACAGGCTGACCACCAGCTGGGCCACCAGTTGGCCCAGCCCAAGGGAGGTAAGGCACCTGCCGGGCCCCACGCGCGCCAGCAACCTTCCCTGCACCCGCCGGCCTCCCACCCCTGGCCCCCTTTTACTTACATTTTTAGTAGTTGCTCAGCAGGGAGGGGTGGAAACTTCCAGACAGCTCGCCTTCACTGCAGACAACTTGCAGCACTGTTTGCAGAATGGGACTTTTGGCGGGCTCAGCAGGGCAGAGACAGCCTGGACAATTCCTATTGGCTTTTGAAAGCCAATAGAATTAAACTCTATTCAAGAGAGTCTATTCTATTGGCTTTCAAAAGCCAATAGAATAAAAGGGAGTAGCACAGCTAAGGAAAAGGCGGAAAAAATGGCGGACTGCGTTGTTTGGCGACCCCCGTGAAATGGTCGTTCGACCCCAAATGGGATCCCGAACCACAGGTTGAGAACCACTGCTATAGATGCTCGCAAGCGCCGATAGGCAACGAGAGTTGGACAGAGGAAGGCAATGGGGCGGCTCCAAGGGCAAAGGAGAAGGCATTAGGAAGCCACGCCTTGGGTTGCATAATAAAAGGGAAGGTGTGGGAGGTGCTGGTTGCTGAAGAAATCAAGTTTCATCAAATTGTGTGGTGTTTGCCTGGACATTTTTACAGGTCTGCAAATAATAAAAGGGGTTTGTTTTTCTTACGGTTCCAGCCTACTTGTTGGAAGAGGGGTTTCTCCTTGTGAGTTTAACAAGGACTCCCGTAGGCTGGGACAGAAACGATCCTTTCCCAAATCACAGTTTCCCCTCCTGCCCCCTTTTTAAAGGAAGGTCTGCTCATAAGTGCTTCTCCCCGGAACCCTTCTAGGTGCCTGAACGCCAGGCTGTCAAGCTAAGCAACCTGGGAGAAAACCAACACTACGAACTGGCGAAGAAATGTGTGGAAGATCTCGCCCTTTATTTGAAGCCCCTGAGCGGAAGTAAGGGTAAGTCCCTGCGCCAGGTGATCGCGCCTCCTTCCGGGCCAGAGCGAGGTTTGTCCACCAATGCTTGAATCAGCACCTGAATGTACGAGCCACCTGGTCATAAAAGTCCCTGTGTATTTTGAGGACAGTTTCTGAAGGAGAAACACAGGAATCCTCGTCCCTCACACTGATACTATAAGATACTATAACAGTGATGGCGAACCTTTTAGAGACCGAGTGCCCAAACCTCAACCCAAAACCCACTTATGTATTGTCGGGCGGGCGTGGCCGCCAGGTGGGTGTGGCCCGCCAGGTGGGCATGGCTACAGTGGTCATGGCAGACGGGTGGGCGTGGCCAGGGCAGGCATGGCCAGCTCGATGATATTCCTGGGGAGGGACGCCTGTGGGAGCCGGGCAAGGTTCGGGGAGATCCAGGGGTCTCTGGCGGGTGGGGCGATGAGCAGGAGGCTGGTTCTGCAGGGTGGGGCGAGGCATGGCAGGGATGCCATGTCGCAGGGCAAGGGGAGGCAGGGGCCGGGGCAGCTGCTGCCTGACACTATCGGCCCCCGCACATAGAGACCAGCAAGCGCATAGGTGCTGGGATGCATCCTGACATGCTGCCCCCCTAAAAGAAGTGAAGGTCCACCTGGAGAAGAGAAAAACAAAGAAGGGATAAGAAATAGTTAAGTGCTCATTTAGGTTTATTGGGGTAGCGGTCATGAAAGTGTTTAATTAGCCCCGGGGGTTTTAACATAATTCCTTTGCACCCACTCAAGTTGAATCCCAGGGAGATTTTTCCATATTACTAGGTATTGCGTGACTCCCTGGTGTGGGCGTGAGTCTAGGTCCGATGTCTTTCCTCCCGAAATGCTGTCACTGCTGAAATACAGATAACATAACTTTTCTGTTGATCTTCAAAGGTGTGGCTAGCTTAAATCAGAGCACGCTGAGCCGGCCGATGCAACGGAAGCTGGTGACCCTGGTGAACTGCCAGCTGGTGGAAGAAGAAGGCCGCATCAGGGCGATGCGGGCAGCTCGCTCCCTCGGGGAGAGGACCGTCACCGAGCTGATCTTGCAACACCAGAACCCTCAGCAGCTCTCGGCCAATCTCTGGGCTGCTGTCCGGGCCAGGGGGTGCCAGTTCCTCGGGCCGGGTGAGTAGTGGGTGGAGGAGGAGAAGGAGGAGGAGGAGAAAGAGCGTAGCCCTCTTCGCCATTATTCAGCTTTAAAATGAAGACAACTTTTCCCAGTGTAATAGCTGTGAGGAAAGAGGTTTGGGGGTGAGGGGGATTCTGAAGTCCTCCTGGCAAGGAAGAGAAATGAGGTCACCCCCGTTTCATCAGGTTCAGCTTTTCCCACTTTGGGTCTCCCAGCTATGCAGGAGGAAGCCTTGAAACTGGTCCTGCTGGCCTTGGAAGACGGCTCGGCCCTCTCCCGCAAAGTCCTGGTGCTGTTTGTGGTTCAGCGCCTGGAGCCCAGGTTCCCTCAGGCGTCGAAAACCAGCATCGGCCACGTGGTACAGCTGCTCTACCGGGCGTCCTGCTTCAAGGTGTGACATTTAGGTACCGGTAAGGTCCCGCCGCAGCTAGTATTCCCAGGAAAGCAGAAACTCTTGAAACTGGCATTGTTTCGAAAGGAACCTTTATTGAGAGTTCATGAAAGCAGACAGGCAAGGCAAGATCTGAACCTTTCCCGTGCAAAACGTTAACATTAAACCCCTCTCTTCAAAACCCCTCCCAAGAGCCCAACTGCCCAGTCCAATCCACAGGTTGATACGGGAACTGGAAGGTGAAAGTGGTAAAGCGCCATTCCCAGGCATCGCATCCTCTTCTCAGCGGAGCAGAGATAAGGCAGATGGCGCCAGGCACATTCCTCCCCCCCCCTTTCACAGCCCAAAGAGATACATCAAAGGCTAGCAGAACAAAGCAAAAAGGAACACGAATTCCCTCCTCCCAATAATATGGCAGCATTCCAATAGTGATCTGAGGGGCCTGACACTACCTGATTTACGAGGGCAATTTGGAAATAAACCACCGTTTGGTTATCAATGACAGACCCTCGGAGATATAGAAGTTGTACTATACACATTAGAAAATTATAACATGACGTGACTTTTCGACCTAATCGCCTGTAAGGGCCCACCCCACTTTGCATCTTAAGAAGACAGAACTCTTGGAATATTTCTTCCAACAGGGCATCTTTATTAAGAGAAAATGGTTGCAGGCGTTCTAGACAGGACCTGGAGCCCAAGCTCTCCCATTCAAGGTTTTAAGGGGTCCCCAGCAGCCCCACCCCACCCCACCATCCTTCCAACGACAATTCCACCCCCTTTTTCCTCATGGCCTGCGGAAGGGAGACTTCAGAGAGGAGTAGATGAAAGCTGATGGGCCCCATTGTTATGATTAGTCCTTTTTGATTCAGTCCCTTTGAAGTTGTAAGGAAGGGAGGGCCATAAAACCCCTTTGCTCACCCCCCTTCCTCTTCATTGTATGACAGAATCCAGAGAGGGCAGAAATGGGGTTTTCCATAGTCGATAACTAGAGATGAAATATAATTGGATTCTGACATCGCCATTCAAATTGAGGCACTTGTCTTAACATCTTTACAAGTGTCATGGTTCCGAAAGAAGAATCTCTTCAAAGAACTTTGAGGCATTGTTTTACCTTAAAGAATCTTTAATTTGCAACATAGCTTCGGTGCATACATAGAAAAAGCCAAAATCTGAATTCTCCTCCCCCAAACACACAGGATCAAAGCATAACTCACTCCTTCATTTAACAGTCATTAATCACATTCTCCAATTAGTCTGAAGTGTGAACTTTCCCTCTCGTTATCTCTTATTACAACTAACCTTGAAGAAAACTCTACTGAGATATTGTTATAGCTAACTAGTCCCCAAGCACATTCTTCCCCCTCCCCTCCAGCACCATCTAATTTTAACTCTAAAAGTAATACACAGGTTAAATAGGAAATGTCTGCATCTTCATATATTGTCAAGCAAGAACATCTGATGTTAGCAGCATTGACAACAAGGTTTGAAATGCCTTAGTCGTTGTTGCTCAGTGCCAAATCTGGGCTATGGGAGGGGGGTTTGATCAAAACCATCCCAACAGAACTGCTTCAGAAGTTCAAAATGATTTAATGAGATGACTTTTACAAATGCAATGGAAACAAGCTGATTAAAAAAGCGCGTTACGTGTTGATGTTATTAGATGCGTAAATACTAAAAAACATGTTTACATTCAACTTGGCATGTGCTGAAAATATTAAGAATTACATTTGTGTAATGTAGACACAAGGAGAATATTACAGGAAGAAGACAGGATCCAGGAATATGTTACCGGCGTATTGTTTAATTGTAGAAATTAATTATCGGTTGTTTTAAATGTATGAACCCAGACAACACACTGCTCACGAAGCACTGAAGATTGTTACTGTAAAAAATTAATAAAATATATTTTTTTAAAAAAAGTTCTTGGGTGCATCTAGCGGTGTGCGGGCGAGCGTTGTCATGAACCAACACCACACCAGAAGTCAGCAGGCCCTGACGCTTGTTATGGATGGCTCGTTTCAGTTTTCACAATAGACTTCTGAATTGATGGTTGGACTGTAGTAGAAATCAAAGACTTGAATCAGCTCTTTCAGGAAAGGGAAGTTTATTGCGCGCAGGTTCAGAGAGCCATCCTGGCTAAACAGTCTGAACCCAGATTGTACCTTGATGACCATTTTTATAACCCTTTCTGGTGGGGGTTATTTTCAGGTCATTACATTCTATAGGTCCTTATTCTAACATAGAAAAACTACTAGACAGATCTATAATCGATAGCTCCTCGTTTACATTGGAATGTTTTTAGCAATCAGCAATATATCAAGTGTTAAGCAATTTAGATATACCATGTGACAGGCAGTTAGTAATATATCATGTGCAGAGCTGGGAACAGGATGTCTGGCCATCCTAAATTTAAGAGTTGTCTTGTAAGCAAAACAAACCTCTCTTTTACCCACATTTTTGTTGGGCCATCTGCTTTTTATACACATCCTTTGTCGGACCATCAGTATTTTTCCAGGTACCACTTTAGGACCACACTCCATGAGCTTCACCAGCAGTCCTCCTTTGGCATCTTCACATTTGGCGAGATTTCCTATGGTACCCCTTCTGGTGTGGTGTTGGTTCACGATAATGCTTGCCCGCACACTACTAGATGCACCCAAGAACTTTTGAAGTAGTTCCGTTGGGATGTTTTGGATTTATACTGGCAGCACTGTAAGGAACCACTTCAATCCACATCTCAAGAAAGCAGAATTCTTGGAAACGGTCTCTTCCAACAGGAACTTTTATTAAGAGAAATTGATAGCAGGCATGATAGACAGGATCTGACGGATTCCCTCACAAATCGATGTTTTAAAGTGTCCCTAAGCAACCCCCTACCCCGCAGTTCTTCCGGGCGATTCAGACCAGTAGTTTTCTAGCTGTTAGATCCAGGAAAGATAACATCAATCCAGCTCCATTGTGCACGATCATTTCACAGCTCCTCACACCTTATTTTGCTGACAAATAAACCAGATTCCGGAGGGCTGCATTTTTTCACCTCCCCCCCCCTTTTCCTAGCTGGCCGGTAAGGAGGAAAAGTTCAGAGGGACATAGGATGAAAGGCAAATGATTACATTATGATGGTTAGCAGACCCGAAGGCGAATAAACAAAAGGTTACTTTGTAGTGAATAGAGGAAGTGAAAGTAATAAAACCCCGCATGCATACCCCCTCCCCTTTGGGACTATGGCAGGATCCAGGGAAAGGTAAGAATTGGTTTTAGATCAGAGGAGATAGATAGAAAGGAAATATAACTGGATTCTGACACGCACAGAGTGACTCCAGGCATCTTAGAAACGGTAGCTTGAGTTGGTTGTGTTTCTTGGCGCAGGTCACCAAGCGGGACGAGGACTCTTCCCTGATGCAGCTGAAGGAGGAGTTCCGTAGCTACGAGGCCTTGCGGAGGGAGCACGACGCTCAGATTGTCCACATCGCCCTGGAAGCCGGTCTCCGGATCTCTCCCGAGCAGTGGTCCTCCCTTCTGTACGGGGACCTGGCCCACAAATCCCACATGCAGTCCATCATCGACAAGGTCAGCTCCAAAGAAGCTTGCTTTGCGCCCCAGCAAATTGAGCTTCGAAGCATCCAGTGATGAAGCTGCATAGGGCAGATTCTGAGCTGGGAGCTGCAGCTCCTGAACGCTGATCTTCCGTTTATGCTGTCTGAGGATGCGGCTCTTTTTGAAAACAAAAACAAAAAACGCGGTTTTCCTCTGCCCTCCGCGTCGCATTTCCTTCCGAGAAACAAAACCTTTCTAACGTCCAGAAACCTGAATGGGAATGCAGCTGCTTTTTCTTCCTATCACACTAAGGGCCAAGCGCGGCGCCCAGAAAATATTTTTATTTGCCCCCCACCACTCCAAAATTTGTAGGTTAAGCCCCGATGTTGGTGCCATTTTAAGAAATAAAGTTTCTTCTTTCCAAATACCGGGAACCCCCCCCCCCTCCAAAAATTCTGGCCTTGCCTTGCTGTATGACTTTGCACTACCGTCACACCCACCTCAGGGGCAAACTTTTGAAAATGTTAAATCTGGCCTACAGATGCAAAAGCGTGTGTGTTTCCTTTCACGTAGCTCCAGTCTCCGGAGTCCTTTGCCAAAAGTGTGCAGGAATTAACCATTGTTCTCCAGCGAACGGGGGACCCCGCCAACCTGAATCGGCTTCGTCTCCATTTGGAATTCTTGGCGAACATAGATCCTAACCCAGGTATGTCTGCGGAGAGAAGGCGGAGCCCCCAAATGCCTCCCCTGTTCCGTCTCCTTCCTTTCCTCCCCCCCCTAAAAGAAACATGGTTTGATCCTTTTCACACGATGCTTTTTCCAGTCTTTGGTGGCTGCCAAAGATGACGGAAATCATCTTACGAGGTGAAATTATGGCAACCGGACCAAAGTTTATTAAAACGGAGACGTTTCGTTACTCACCCAAGTAGCTTCTTCAATCAAAATGAAAATTTTGAGTAGGCAGAAAGTGTCATGGTTCCGACAGATAAAACTCTTCAAAGAACGTCGAGGCGTTGTTTACCTTAAAGTATCTTTATTGGAATAGCATAGCTTCGGCACTAGCATAGTCGAAGCCAAAATCTGAATTCCCCTCCCCTGAACACATAGTATCAAAGCACAATTCCTTCCTCTAATTTACAGTCACAAATCACATTCTCCAATTAGCTTGAAATGCAGGCTTTCCCTCCAGTTCTTCAGCCCTCCATTTCTTATCATCTCTTATTTCAAAAAACCTTGGTTCTCACCCTAGTTACAATATGTCTAACTAAACTCCCATGCACATTCCTCCTCCCCCCCTACACAGTATCATTTAATTCTAACTCTAATTCTAGGAGTAAAACATGAGAAGGAAAATGGCTGCTTCTCCACATGTTGTCAAAGAACGAACATCTGATGTTAACAGGGTTGACACAGTATTTTAATTGCTCCGTTTCCGCCCTCTTCCAGATGCGGCGTCTCCAACTTGGGAGCAGCTGGAAAATGCCCTGGTGGCTGTTAAGACAGTTGTCCATGGCCTTGTCGACTTCATCCAGAATTACAGTAGGAAAGGCCCTGAAATTCCGCAGGTCGGTGGTCCAGATTTGATTTGTTGTAACGTAGCACTTTGATCCTCACACAGACCTATAAAACAGCAAGTAAGACTAGATAGTCTCACACACACACACACGCAAAATTAAAATCATAGACTTTCTCTGATTTGATTTTTTTTAATGCTTGGTTGAACTTTCATCTTTGGTTAGTTGACAGTTTGTGGGTGCTGAAATCCATCACATCAGCTTGGATTGAAATAAACCTGGATTTTCCTCCTTGGCCTGATGCTTTTAAGTCATTTTTTTTCCTAACCTAGAGGTCATCTCCCAGAATTCTCTGCAATGGCCACCGTGGGTGGGGAATTCTGGGAGTTGACATTTACACACAGCCGGAGTCTGGAGAAGCCTGCTTTAAGCTCTCTAGAGCAGTGGTTCTCAACCTTTTTAATGCCGCGACCCCCAACCGGTCATAAGTTGAGGACTACTCAACCAGTCGTAAGTCGAGGACTACTCAACTGGTGCAGCACCATTTGCAGAATGGGACTTTTGGCGGGCTCAGCAGGGCAGAGACAGCCCGGACAATTCCTATTGGCTTTGGAAAGCCAATAGAATTAGACTCTATTCAAGAGAGTCTATTCTATTGGCTTTCAAAAGCCAATAGAATAAAAGGGAGTAGCACAGCTAAGGAAAAGGGGGAAAAAAATGGCGGACTGCGTTGTTTGGCGACCCCCGTGAAATGGTCGTTCCACCCCAAAGGGGGTCCCGACCCACAGGTTGAGAACCACTGCTCTAAAGCCACTGGCTGCTTGTTCCTTGAGTGTGTGTTTCTCTTTGTTCGGTTTAGTGGCTGAACAACTCCAAATGACTCTGGGCCATTTACAGATTAGAAGCTGTGAACAATAAAAAGCAAAGAGAAAGATTATGAAGTTGTGAACAATAAAAAGCAAAGAGAAAGATTATGAAGGTGCTGAAAGAGATCGCAGGGCCCTTACAGTATAGGCCCATTTCCCACGTTGCTCCAGAAATAGAGTAGCGCAACTGTTGTTCAGGCCAACAGTCCCCCGTGTTGGCATGCTGCATGGTTCCCCTTCAACAGAGATAGCCGGGCACAAGAAGTTGGTAGCGCCCACTCACTTCTCTCTATCTTCTCTTGAAAGCCTCAGCCAAATAGCAAGTACAAAACCAGCCTGTGCCGCGACCTTAGACAGCAGGGCGGGTGTCCGCGCGGGACCAACTGCACTTTTGCCCACTCGCAGGAGGAGCTCGAGAAGTAAGTCTTGTGGGGGGGGACACACAAGTTCTGCCTGGGGCCTAAGGTCAGTGTGGCAGCCTTGACCCAGGGCTCTGCCATCCGCACAAATGCACACCCAATTCAGCAACCGGGTTCCAAAACAACAACAACAATAATAATAAAGTTGGAAGGGACCTTGGAGGTCATCTAGTCCAATCCCCTGCTCAGGCAGGGAAGCCCTATACCATTTTGGACAAATGGCTGTCCAGTCTCTTCTTAAAGACTTCCAGCATGGCTCAGCATGGAAGCCTCTCCCTTTCCCCTCAGCATGGCTGGCTCAGGAATTCTGGGAGTTGAAGTCCACGAGTCATCAAAGAGCCAAGGTTGCCTATCCCTGTCCTAAGTCATCCTGTTCTAAGCGGTGAGCCTCCGAGACCAGGGGTGGGCAACCTTGGCTCTTTTATGACTCGTGGACTTCAATTCCCAGAATTCCTGAGCCAGCATGGCTCAGCTTAGAAACCTCTCCCTTTCCCCTCAGCATGGCTGGCTCAGGAATTCTGGGAGTTGAAGTCCACGAGTCATAAAAGAGCCAAGGTTGCCTACCCCTGGACTAAGGGAATCTTCCTCAAATCATATCACCCCCATCTACTTTGAAGTAGGGGCCCAGATATTGTCAAATCTGAAAAATCTGATGATAGCTGCAGGTTTGGGGAGATTAAAGTGTCCCTGGGCTGTTCAGATCACCTGGGGGGGGGGGACTTTCTGGTTTTTGAAGGTAGGAAGTATCGCTCATCTGATTCAACCTTCAGAAGTTCTGTTCCTGACAGGTTTGCCCGTCTCAGGGGTCTCCAGACTTGGCAACTTTAAGACTTGTGGACTTCAACTCCCAGGATTCCCGGCTGAGGAATTGTGGGAGTTGAAGTCCAGAAAAAGCTGCCGAGTTTGGAGATCCCTAATGTGGCTTAAGGGGCAATCTTACATCTGGATTCTTGGCTCTATCTGAAGGCAGCTTTTATTGGGGGGGCGGGGTATTCAACTCAGCTCTGCTCTCCTTTCTGGGCCCTGTAGGTATCGGCTGAGAAACAAGAAAATCGGTGCCACGGTGAGACCCTTCCCGCTGCTTGGGAAAGCCAGCATCCCAAGCGCCGTTCCCATCATCGGAAACGCAGACCCGGCGGGAAAGGCGGCGTCCAGCACCAACGGGAGTCCCAGCCCGGAGAGCGGCGCCCCCCAGCTGATCCCCCGTTGTACCAACACCCCTTTGTTACGGACTCTGGAGCACGTGAAGAAAGGGGGGAAGGCCGTGGCAAATGGCCAGAACCCCACTTTGTCTCCCACCGAACCTCTGCCCGAACAGTACGTTCTGGGGCTAGAATTGGAGCCTCCTCCATCCCCAGGAACAGGGAAGGTTGCCTCCTCTGGGTTGGCCCCTTCTGGTCTCTTCTGCTCAGATCAGTTCATCCTGTCCCTTTTTAATGCACTTGGCGGCAGCCTTAACTCAACCTTTTCTGATTCTTGCAGCAAAACTGGATCCCCTCCGAAAACGCCTGTGAACCAGACCGCAGCTACCTCAGCAGGCCCCGTCCCTCCTCCTCCCCCTCCTCTTCCTCCCTCTCCAGCCCTTGCGGGCAGCGAGATAAGCCCCCTCGCCCCCAAACCCAGCCCTTTTGCCGCCCGCCTACCCATCTACCCGGGTCACTCAGAGACCCTCCCCTATTTCCAGGATCCTCGGGCTCATCTCTCCTATGAAGCTCCGCCTTATCCGCAAACAGGTGAGGGTCCAGCTCAAGAAGGTTGTGTAAAACGGGTCCCCAACCTTCACGAGCTGTTGGAAGGGAGCGGGGCCGTGGGAGTGGCAGGAACACGCGTGCATGCACAGCTCTGTTTGTGTGAGTGGCTCCTTGCCTGCCTTCAGGCGCTTTGGAGAATAGCTTGACTCCCTCTTCTTTGGGGCAGCCTCTGAGATATTGGAAGACTCTTATTATGTCCCCCCTTGTCCTTCTCTTTGTTAAACTAGACATACCCAATTCCAGCAGCCGTTCCTTATATGCTTTAGCCTCCAATCCCCTGTATAAGTATTCGAAGGCAGAGTTCAACTATGCTTTTCCTTCTGTAGGATATTATCCAGGCCCTACGGCGGTCCCTACAGCGGTGCCCCCCTGCCTCCCTCGCTTTGTGAGGTCCAGCAGCGTCTCCGAATCCTCTCTCCCGCCGGCCTCTCTACAGTACAGTGAACCTTACGGCACGTTTCCTTCTCGGGACAGACTCACCGCTGCTTACCAACAGGCACAACCGCAGCCCTACGGGCCAGTGCCACCAGTTCCTTCCGGAATGTACGCCCCGGTTTATGACAGCCGGCGTATTTGGCGACCACCGATGTACCAGAGGGACGATATCATCCGGAGCAACTCCTTACCTCCCATGGAAGTCGCCCACCCCTCCGTCTATCACAATTTGGTGCGGGAAAGATATGGCTCTTTGGACAGCTACTGTTCGGTGCCCTGCCAGGTGCCAGTGGAGCAGAGGACTGTGCCTTGGGCAAGGGTAGGTGCTCCAGAATTTAGCCAGGGAGACTGTCTTGATTGGTGAAAGAATCCCTCTTCCCTGCTTTTCCGAGAGATTCTGAGTTTTGCTCTGCTGTCCGTTTTCTTTCCTTAAATCAGAGGTCTCCAAACTGGGCCACACAAGTAGGTAATAACGCGACTTTCGATTTCTGAGGGCTTAGAGCAGGGGGGTCTCCAGCCTTGGCAACTGGTGGACCAACTCTCAGAATTCCTTAGCCAGCCTCATGTTGCCTGAGGCATTCTGGGAGCTGAAGTCCACAAGTCTTCAAATTGCCAAGCTTAAGAGCAGGGGTCTTACAACTTGGCCCTTTTTGGACTTGTGGACTTCAGCTCCCAGAATTCTTCAGCCAGCATGCCAGGCTGAGGAATTTTGGGAGTTGGAATCCACAAGTCGTAAAGTTGCCCACTTTGCAGATCCCTGCCTTAGATGACAGCGCTGATGCTAATGTCATGGTTCTGAATAGGTGAGACCAACTAAAGCAGAACTTTTAGGCTTGAGTTTTTCCTCTAGGACAGGGCAACCTTGGCTCTTTTAAGAGTCATGGACTTCAACGCCCAGAATTCCTGAGCCAGCCATGCTGAGGGGAAAGGGAGAGGTTTCCAAGCTGAGCCGTGCTGGCTCAGGAATTCTGGGCGTTGAAGTCCACAAGTCATAAAGCGGCCTAGGCCTAGGCCAGAGATAGGCAACCTTGGCTCTTTTTTGACTGGTGGACTCCAACTCCCAGAATTCCTGAGCCAGCCACGCTGAGGGGAAAGGGAGAGGTTTCCAAGCTGAGCCGTGCTGGCTCAGGAATTCTGGGAATTGAAGTCCACGAATCATGAGGGGGCCAAAGTTTCCCCCATGCTGGCTCAGGAATTCTGGGAGTTGAAGTCCACGGGTCATGAAGGGGCCAAGGTTGCCTATCCCTGCTCTAGGAACATGTTTATTAGTTATAAAGTATTGGCACGGACAGTCAAAAGTGAAACCGAAACTAAAGTTTTCTCGGAAAGTTAAATTTCCCAGCCTATTACTATGGCACGCAATCAATTATGTTTCCCAATAGATTAGCTTGGTGGGCTTTGTGACAGAAAGCTCAGCCTCCCAGTTTAATAAACAGAACTGACCTTGGTTCCCACGGAACAGAGAATCGTTTAAGCTAGCAGAAAAATTACACACACACACATACGCACACTCTGCCATTCTGGTGGGAACCGAAACCAAGCCAAATGGCTTCAATTCAAGCAGAGTTGACAGCTAGTCTTCCTATTGTCCTTTCTGAGGAGGGATGGTAGGTTTTTGCTGTTGACTTACGTGTACGAGTAGTAAATCACGCCACGGGTGGCCCCATGAACTGGGCTGAGGGAAGCTCAAATAATCAGGGTTTGGAAGAGTTTTGCTTTGTTCTCTTTTTTTTTCTGGTCACCTGGTTCCTTTGGCTCAAGCGTTATCCCTGCTTTTGTCCTCCTGCATGGAGTTGGGTGGATGTTTTGGCTCCCAGCCGAGCGGTCCTTGTTTAACGACCTTAGAATTCCCACTGCCAAGTGAAGGCGTCCCCAGGCGAAACGTCACGATGCCTGCACTGCTCAGCGACACCAATTCTGGTCACCCTGGTTGCCGTCATTAGACAAGGACCGTCCCAAGAATACGGGAACGCTTGAATCGTTGGGTACAAGATGGGCGGTAAATAGATTTCCTAAATCGATCAGTAAGCTCAGTGCCCACTCGTAGCACGTTTGCTGAGTGTCGCTTGGCCTTCATACACGCCCCACTGGATCTTCCTTGTAGGAACCTTGTGGACATCTGAAGCCTGCCTACGAGGACCCTCTCCGAAAGAAACCGGAACAGTGGGTGCCTTGCCACATCCCGAAAGTGCCCCTGGTGACGACGTCCTCTCTCCCTGCAGCTGCACCGTCTCCGTCCTCCCCTTCCCCTTTCTTCAGCGTGGACTTCAGTTGTGAAGTAAGGCCCCAGAAGACCCCTCTGGGAGGGAGGGAGGAGGACCCTTGTGCCTGACCGTTTGCATGTCCTGCTTTCTTCCTTCTTTCCTTCCTTCTTTCCTTCCTTCCTTCCTTCCTTCCTTTTCTTTCTGTCCTTTCTTTCCCTTCCTTCCTTCCTTCCTTTCTTTCTTTCTTTCTTTCTCTTCTTCCTTCCTTCTTTCCGTCCTTCCTTCCTTCCTTCTTTCCTTCCTTCCTTCCTTCCTTTTCTTTCTGTCCTTTCCCTTTCTTTCTTTCTTTCTTTCTTTCTTTCTTTCTTTCTTTCTTTCTTTCTCTTCTTCCTTCCTTCTTTCCGTCCTTCCTTCTCTTTCTGTCCTTCTTTCCCTTCCTTCCTTTCTTTCTTTCTCTTCTTTCGTTCCTTTCTTTTCTTTCTTCCTTTCTTTCCGTTTTTCCTTCCTTCCTCCCCTCCCTCCCTCCTGTCCCTTCCTTCCTTCCTTCCTTCCTTCCTTCCTTCCTTCCTTCCTTCCTTCCTTTCTTTACAAAAATGCTCTTCCTGTTGACTCTTAACTCTTCTTTGCTGCTTTTTAGACCAGGAATGTGGAGTTTGAGGAGAGGATATTTGCCCTTCCCTTTTTGAGGCCTATGAGGAGGCAATAATTAGTCTGGGGAAAGGACCTAAATTCCCTGAATATATTCATTCTTCCCTCCCTGCCCCCCCTCCGTTCTTCTCTTCCACCTGATGGTTTCTGTGCTGTGCAATCAGATCGCTTTCTTTTCCTCTTTCACTCTGTCCATCGCTACCCTCTTGCTGACCACCCAGGCTGACCTGGATGGTCTCTGCAAGGTGGTCAGGTGTGGTTTCCCCCCCCCCACTGCCCCTCCTGCTTCTTGCAGTTCAGCAAGAACGCCAGCAGCTCGAGCGACCCCAGGTACGAAGACGGCCAGCTGTGCCAGTACTCGCCCTGGTCCTGCAGCACCCTCAGCTCCTGCATCAGCGCGGTGGAGGCCGAGCCGAAGGATGTCCTGGCTAAATCCAGCACGGTCCTCCTAGTAAGGCCGCATCCTGGGGGGGGGGGTGTCTGTGGAGGTCCTGGGTCAGGCAGGTCATGGATGTTCCTGAAGGTGTTTTTTCAAAAGGCAACTGGACTTGCTTTGTTTTTTTCCTTGAAGATGTTTCACTTCTTATCCAAGACGCTTCCTGTCAGTCTGCTCCCTTAGGGAAGAAAGACCCTCGACTCCACGGGGTTGAAGTGAACGGTTCTTTTACTAAAAGGTGTCTGGCTGCAGTAAAGCTGAATTTCCCACCCTCAAAAGAGGGTCTTTCCCCCCCCCATCCCCACATCCCAGCCTCTCCCCCCCACGGCCAGTCCCTCTTCAGCCAATCAAAGTCGGCTTAGGTGTTTTGAGAACGCTGAGATGTTCAGAGTAGCTCACGTGCTTTTTCCAGGGTGCACCGCTTGGATGGCTGGCTCAGATCTCCTCTGGTTTCCGTCAAGCTGTCACTTCCCCTTGTCAGTGCTGCTAACGTTGGATGTTCTTGCTTTGACAACATATGCAGAACTGTCCGGTATTTGTAGAGTTAACTTTGATCAGACATGTCAAACACAAGGTCCGGGGGCTGGATGCGGCCGCCAAGTGGTTTCATGTGGCCTGCAAAGCCATCCTGGAAACAGTGAGGGAACGGCCCCCACTGCCTTGGCCCTGGCCCAGGCCGGCCGGGAGCCAATGTACAATTTTGTGGTGGCCATCTATGCTGAAATGCATTCAGTCTTAGCTCCACAAGGCCGTCTGGAAACAGCGAGGAACCAGCCCCTGCTGCGTCAGTCCCGCCCCCAGGGTGCCTGCTGGAGAGGTGTCACCCTTTGTGAGGAATGAAGAAATGCACCATGCCTTGGCGCTTGCCCCGGTCCCACCCCCTTCTGCCAGAGACCCTCAGATCTGTCCCACTCCTGCCCAGGCCCCCACATGCGAACGATGTCGGGCTGGCCACGCCCACCCAGTAGGCCCCGCCCACCCTGGCCACACACCCCGCCCGCCCCCCAAGCGCAACCGCAATGCTGGTGCGGCCCTCAGTGAAATGGAGTTTGAGATCCCTGACTTAGATGATGCTGGGAGGGGAGGAGAGAGAATGTGTGTAGGGAGTAATTGAGATTTTGAGATAAGGAATACAGAGGCTACAGAAGGGAAGATCACTGCAAAATAGAGGAGGGGAATAGGCTGGAATGTTATGTGCAGGGGAGGGGAACTCAGATCTTGGCCTCCATCCACGCTGCGCCCACACTTGGTTGCACGAATAAAGGCTTTTTAGGATAAACAATGCCTGGAGGTTCTTTGAAGTGTTTCATTAGTCTGAACCATGACACGCACACCCCTCCCTGTTTTCCAGCAAAGTAATACAGATTTATTGCCCATTTGTTCTCCCCCTTTGTGGCAGACCTGACACTTCCTCATTTCACCTCTGCAACTGAAGAAGCTTCTTGGAGGAGAAATTGAAACGCCTTGGAGGAAAGAACAAAGTCCAGTTGCCTTTTGAAAAAGCACCTTTGGGATGTCCTGGGGGGGGGACCTCAGATGACTTTTGGGAACCTGGAAGGGTGTTTCCGAGCCCCTCTCAGCCTCCCTTCCTTTCCCCGCAGGATCTGGACAGCGGAGACCCCAAGAGGCCGGCCCACCTCTTTGAAACCCAGAGGAAGGCGAGGGAGGAGGACCCCATCATCCCTTTCAGCGACGGGCCGATCATTTCCAAGTGGGGTGCCATCTCCAGGTCATCACGGACAGGCTACCACACCACGGACCCTGTCCAGGCGACTGCTTCCCAAGGAAGCACTACCAAGCCCATCAGCATGTCAGGTGCGGGCAGCTCCTTCAAGGGGGGGGAGGAGAAGGAGGAGGAGGAGGAATAGGAAAAAAAGGAAGGAAGAAGGAGGGATGGAGGAGAAGGAGGAGGAGGAATGGAGAGGGAGGACGGAAGAAGGAAGGATGAAGGAGGAATGGAGAAAAAAGGAAGGAGGAGGAAAGAAGAAGGGATGGAGAAGGAGAAGGAGGAATGGACAAAGGAAGGAAGGATGGAGGAGGAGGAATAGAAAAAAAGGAAGGAAGAAGGGATGAAGGAGGAGGAGTGGAGAGGGAGGACGGAAGAAGGAGGGATGAAGAAGGAATGGAGGAAGGAAGGAGGGATAAAAGGAGGCGGAGAAATGGAGAAAAAAGGAAGAAGGAAGAAGGAATGGAGGAAGGAAGGAAGAAGGGATGGAGGAAAAGGAGGAGGAATGGAGAAAAAAGGAGGAGGAAGGAAGAAGGGATAGAGGAATGGACGAAGGAAGAAGGAGGGATAGAGAAGGAGGAGGAGTGGAGAGGGAGGACGGAAGAAGGGATGAAGAAGGAATGGAGAAAGGAAGGAGGGATAAAAGGAGGAATGGAGAAAAAGGAAGGAGGAGGAAAGGAAAAAGGAGGAATGGAGAAAGGAAGGGATGGAGGAGGAGGAGGAATGGAGAAAAAATGGAGGAGGAAGGAAGGGATAAAGAAGGAGGAATGGACGAAGGAAGGAAGAAGGGATAGAGAAGGAGGAGGAGTGGAGAGGGAGGACGGAAGAAGGAGGGATGGAGAAAGGAAGAAGGGATAAAAAGAGGAATGGAGAAAAAAAGGAGGAAGAAGGAAAAAGGAGGAATGGAGAAAGGAAGGAAGACGGGATGGAGGAGAAGGAGGAGGATCAGGAGGAATGGAGAAAAGAAAGAAGGATGGATAAAAGAAGGTGGAGGAATGGAGAAAAAAGGAAGGAGGAGGAGGGATGGAGAAAGGGAGAAAGAAGGGAAGGAGGAGAGGGAGGAATGGAGAAAGAGGAAGGAGGGAGGGAGGGAGGGAGAGGGAGGAGGAGGAGGCGGGGGGAGAGGAGCAGGGCAAGACCCCGCTGAGCTGAGCCCCATCCTTGCCTCTTAAAACAGATTACATCCCCAGCATCAGCTCCATGGACTTGAGGTGGAGCTGCTACGTGCCCGAGTCCACTTCCTCGGCATCTTTCCTAGAACGGTGGGCAGAAGCGGCTTCCCCCACAGACCCAGCCAGGGCTGTGCTCCGGTCTCCCCGGCCCCTTCCTCGCCCCTGGGGGGAAGAGCCCGGGAACCCCAGAACGGCCTCCTCCTTTCCGGGGTGGCGGGAGCAGAGTTTTATCTCTGCTGCTTCTCCCACACGGGACCTTTTTTTTTTTGGGCAGGCTCAGCCCTGACTTTTCCGTCTCTCTTTCAAGGGATCAGTTCGTGTCTCCCGGAGAACCGGCTCCCCCAAAGCCCTCGAGCACCGGAGATCTCCTGAGCACCGAATTGCAGCAGGTAACAGCTTTCCCAAAGGCTGGATATCTGGAAGGGAGCCATTTCAGCAAGCGGCCTGTGGCTCTTGGGGGGGGGGGAGGAGGAGGAGGAAGGAAGAAGGGATGGGGGGAAGGAGGAGGAGGAAGGAAGAAGGGATGGGGGGAGGAGGAGGAAGGAAGAAGGGATGGAGAAGGAGAAGGAGAAATGGACAAAGGAATGAAGGATGGAGGAGGAGGGATAGAAAAAAAGGAAGGAAGAAGGGATGGAGAAGAAGGAGAAATGGACAAAGGAAGGATGGAGGAGGAGGGATAGAAAAAAAGGAAGGAAGAAGGGATGGAGGAGAAGGAGAAATGGCCAAAGGAAGGAAAGATGGAGGAGGAGAGATAGAAAAAAAGGAAGGAAGAAGGGATGGAGGAGAAATGGCCAAAGGAAGGAAGGATGGAGGAGGAGGAACAGAAAAAAAGGAAGGAAGAAGAGATGGAGAAGAAGAAATGGCCAAAGGAAGGAAGGATGGAGGAGGAGGGATAGAAAAAAAGGAAGGAAGAAGGGATGGAGAAGAAGAAATGGACAAAGGAAGGAAGGATGGAGGAGGAGGGATAGAAAAAAAGGAAGGAAGAAGGGATGGAGAAGAAGAAATGGACAAAGGAAGGAAGGATGGAGGAGGAGGAACAGAAAAAAAGGAAGGAAGAAGGGATGGAGAAGGAGAAGGAGAAATGGCCAAAGGAAGGATGGAGGAGGAGGGATAGAAAAAAAGGAAGAAAGAAGGGATGAAGGAGGAGGAGTGGAGAGGGAGGACGGAAGAAGGAGGGATGAAGAAGAATGGAGAAGGAAGGAGGGATAAAGAGGAGGAACGGAGAAAAAAGGAAGGAGGAGGGAGGAAGAAGGAAAAAGGCGGAATGGAGAAAGGAAGGAAGAAGGGATGGAGGAGAAGCAGGAGAGGGTGGAATGGAGAAAGGAAAGAAGGATGGATAAAAGAAGGAGGAGGAATGGGGGGGGAGGAAGTGCAGCCATCTCCCCTGACCGTTCGGGGACTCTGCTCTGCTTTCCCACCCAGGCCAAGAGTAACTCGGTGCTGCTCCAGAGAGAGGCCAACGCCCTGGCCACGCAGCAGAAGTGGGACGCCCTGAGCGAAGGCAGCGCCCTCACCTTGAAGCTGTTGAGCAAGGAAACGGAGCTGAGGAATGGCCAGGTAAGCAGGCTTTTCTTCTCTCCCCCCCCCCCCTCCATGTCCGCTGCACGAAGATCAAGAAGAGATTCAGCCTAGAAATAAGGGGGACTTTCCTGGCAGTGAGAACCATCAAGCAGTGGAACAGGAGTTGCCTTCTGGAGTTGTGGGAGCTTCATCACTGCAGGCTTTGAAGAAGAGACTGGACCGCCATCCGTCAGAAATGGTGGAGGGTCTCCTTGCTTTGAGGGGGGTTGGACTACAAGGTCCCTTCCAACTTTGTTATTCTATTCTGTTCTATTTCTTTTCTGTTCTATTCTATTCCTCTTCTAATTCCTCTTCTAATTCCTCTTCTATTCTATTCTAATTCCTATTCTATTCTATTCTATTCTAATTCCTATTCTTTCCTATTCTATTCTAATTCCTATTCTATTCTATTCTATTCTATTCTAATTCTTATTCTAATTCTTATTCTAATTCCTATTCTATTCTAATTCCTATTCTATTCTAATTCTTATTCTATTCTAATTCCTATTCCAGTGGTGGCGAACCTATGTCACGGGTGCCAGAGGCAGCACTCAGAGCCCTCTCTGTGGGCACGCGCACCGTCGCCCCAGTCCCAGGCCTTCAGCTGGGTTTTATAAAACCTTTTCGCTTTAGGCCTCCGCTGCCATGTGCAAAAAAAAAAAAAAATGGTTCAATCAATCAATCAATTTCAACTTCTCGCGGGAAAAAAAAAGATCTTGGAAAGTTGGAATTGATTGATTGAACTTTTTAGTCCCACCCAGTCTGCCGTTACCACCCAATCGGTCACACCCAGCTAATGGGCCACACCCAGCCGGCACCCGATGATGCAGTTTGGGCACTCGGTCTCTAAAAGGTTTGCCATCACTGTCCTATTCTATTCTAATTCCTATTCTATTCTGTTCTGTTCTATTCATTCTCTATTCTATTTCCTATTCTGTTCTATTTCCTATTCTATTCTATTCTACCCTACCCTATCCTAGGCGTGCTTCTTTCCAACCTGTTTTATGTTCCTTTTCTGCTCCTTCCCCCAGGCCGACTCCCCCGAGGACAGTACAGGCACCAAGGCCAACCGAGACATTGAACTGGAACTTTCATCGCTGGACACTGATGAGGCCGAGGGGCCGGGAGAGCAAATGGAAGTACGTTCTTGACTCTACCCACACGTGGGCTATTATTTGTCTCCTCTCCCCAGAACTTCAGAGTGGTACCACTTCTTCCGGTCCAGATAGCACACTGTGTCAAGGACCACAGTTACGTGCAAGGCTGAGCTCAGATGGAGATGCCCATTGTAACTGTTTATTTATCAAATGTATGTAGCCACTTATCTCACAGGAAGTGACTCTCAGCAGCTTACAAGTGTCAAAGAATAGAAGGGAAGGGAAGGGAAGGGAAGGGAATGGATGGAATGGAATGGAATGGAATGGAATGGAATGGAATAGAATAGAATAGAATAGAATAGAATAGAATAGAATAGAATAGAATAGAATAGAATAGAATAGAATAGAATAGAATAGAATACGGAATAGAATACGGAATAGAAAATAGAATGGAATGGAATGGAATGGAATGGAATGGAATAGAATAGAATAGAATAGAATAGAATAGAATAGAATAATAAGAATGGAATAGAAAGAATAGAAAATGGAATAGATTGGAATGGAATAGAATAGAGGAATGGAATGGAATAGAATATGGAATGAAATATAGAATAGAATAGAATAGAATAGAATAGAATAGAATAGAATAGAATAGAATAGAATAGAATAGAAAATGGAGAATATAACAGTAGAGTAGAATATAGAATAGAATAGAATAGAATAGAATAGAATAGAATAGAATAGAATAGAATAGAATAGAATAGAATAGAATAGAATAGAATAATAGAATAGAAAATGGAGAATATAAGAGTAGAATATAGAATAGAATAGAATGGAATGGAATGGAATGGAACAGAGAAAAAAAGACGAGAGAAGAGTTGGAAGGGACCTTGGAGGTCTTCTAGTCCAACCCCCTGCTCAGGCAGGAAGCCCTACATAATAAAGCAACACTATCAAAACCGTCCTGATTAAAAACAATCATCGTACAAACAATTGTCCTTTCCTCTTCCAGGAGATGCTGGGCCTGCAGCTCGGCATCAGCGGTCAGAGCGCTAACCTCTTCAACGGGTCAGCTCTGGAGAACGGTCACCTTGCGGAGCAGCCCCAGGTGGACGCCAGGCAGGCGAAGCGGCCTGTCCTGCACGAAGAGCTTGCTCATTTGTGAGTGTGGGGCAGAAATGGAAAAGTCCAGTCTCGCTCCGGACCTCAGGGCAAAGTTTCCCGGCACAGAAGCGTTCGTCCACACTCTTCCCACCCGTGGTGCTTGCCTTGCTGTGGCTGTGGAGATTCACAATCACCTAGGTCCCAAAAGTGCTTTTTCACGAGGCAGCTGGAGTTCCTATTTCGTCTTTGAAAACGTTTCCCTTCTCATCCAAGAGGCTTCTTCAGCTCTTCCTTGCTGTGGGCGGAGCGTCTCATATCTGATTCTTGCTGCCCTTCTTTCCCTCACTCTCTTTGGTGGCTGTAGGCCTCAAACAACGGTGAGAGATCAGGGCTGACCCATGTCCCATCCCAAAGAACTGGACTTCCTTAGTTTTTTTTCCCTTGAAAACATTTCCCTTCTCATCCAAGAAGCTTCTTCAGTTCAGAATGAAGAATGGGATGGGAAGCAAAACATTTTCTTTTTTTTTTATTAAAAGTTTTACAAATTTAATACAATATAACCCAAACCCCTCCCACCCCTTCCCCCCTCCCTCACTTCCCAGAGCTGATTACAGAGTAACAAATAAACAATCATAATCTAACAAACATTACCCGACCATACTATCAATCTACCGTATATGCGTATAAGGCGACTTCCGCAAGCGTTAAAATCGGCGCCAAAGACGGGGGTCGTCTTATACGCCGAGTCGTCTTATACGCCGGAAATAACGGTCATTTCCGGCGTATAAGACAACGTTCTAGGAAGGCGACTTGGCACCAAAGACGGGGGTCGTCTTATACGCCGGGTTGCCTTGTACGCCGGCATATACGGTATAACATACTTTTAACTCCTTTTCAAAACAGATGTTAACTAATTAGAAACAAAAATTATAATATATAATTAAACCATAACACTAAAAATAACATACATTCAACCATATTAAACTATTTATTTATTTATTTATTTATTTGTGAGACTTATATATACCGCTTTAAGTGCAAGCACTCTCTAAGCGGTGTACACCAGTAAGCAATGTATATATATATATACATTTTAACCCTGACGATGTCAAATGTGTTTGACGAAAGCTCGGTGGATTAAATTCTATTTTTAATAGATACTCTCTTGGTGATCATTATTATTTAGACAATATATATATATATATATATACATTGCCCCCAACAATCTGGGTCCTCATTTTACCTACCCCGGAAGGATGGAAGGCTGAGTCAACCTTGAGCCGGTGAGATTTGAACCGCTGATCTGCTGAACACAGTGAGCTAAAGTGGCCTGCAGTACTGCACTCTCTACTCATAAGCAAGATAATACTTTTCAGTCTCATATTTTTCAACATTTTCAAGGGGGAAAAAAAACGAGAGAGTTCAGTTGGAAAAGCACCTTTGGAGCAGTCGTGACCTGGATGGTTGAGAATCTCCATAGACATTTGACCCGAAGGTATCCGGAGGAGAACATCCAGATTCAGCCACAGTTTGGTTCCATACGGTATTAACCTTGTGAACTCTAAAGCAAAGGTCCCCAACCCCCGGTCCATGGACCGGTACTGGGCCGCATCACGCCAGCAACCGGTCCACACAAACAAGCAAGGCCCCATCCGCGGGATGCAGGCAGCAGCACACACAACCACACACCCTCCGGTCTGTGGAAAAACCTCACTCCAGGGAACCGGTCCCTGGTGCCCAAAAGGTTGGGGACCTCTGCTCTAAAGTTTCCTTCTTCCGTTATGTATTCAGGATGTTCAGTGATTAATATTTATATCTTACTTATATGTAAGGGTGTACGTCTATACCAGCGGTTCTTAACCTTTGTGTGACGGCGACCCCGTCACACAAAGGTTATGCGCATGCGCGGCGGCGCCCCCCGCGCACGGCGCGCATGGGGGCGGGGCCCCCGCGCGCGGCGCGCATGCGCAGTGGCGCCCCCGCGTGCGGCGCGCATGGGGGCGGGGCTCCCGTGCGCGGCGCGCATGCGCGGCGGCGTTCCCGGAGGCGCGCCGCCGCCCCACGCGCAGCGCGCATGCGCGGCGGCACCCCCCGGAGGCGCGCCGCCACCCCCACGCGCGGCGCGCGTGCGCGGCACCGCCCCCCCCGGAGGCGCAGCACGCCCCCGGAGGGGACAAAATGGCGGATCGCCACCTTTGGCGACCCCATAAAAGAGGTCGATCGACCCCAAATGGGGTCGCGACCCATAGGTTGAGAACCGCTGGTCTATACATACGTTGTACAGTATATAGTATGTTTAAATTTGTGTTATGTATGTGTGCACTTTGAGAGTAAGCAAAAATTTCATTTTTAACGTGTGCCATTATGCCCACAGTAAAAAAAAATGACAATAGAGATTATCTATCTATCTATCTATCTATCTATCTATCTATCTATCTAATCTCTTCTATATCTATATCTTATCTATCTAATCTATCTCTTATTTATCTAATCTATCTTATCTATCTAATCTCTCATATATCTATTTTATGTATCTGTATCTTCTATCTAATCTATCTCTATCTTATCTATCTAATCTATCTTACCTATCTGTCTAGCTTATCTATCTGTCTGTCTTATCTACCTAATCTATCTTATCTAATCTTATATATCTCTATCTTATCTATCTAATCTATCTCTTATCTATCTTATCTAATCTATCTTATATATCTATCTATCTTATACTGTATATCTATATCTTATCTATCTAATCTCTTATATATCTATATATATTTATCTAATCTATCTCTTATCTATCTATATCTTTATCTAATCTCTTATCTATCTAATCTATTTATCTTATCTATCTTATCTAATCTTTTATATATCTATCTCTATCTTATCTATCTAATCTATTTTATATATCTGTCTATCTTATATATCTGTATCTTATCTATCTAATACAGTGGTTCTCAACCTGTGGGTCGGGACCCCATTTGGGGTCGAACGACCATTTCATGGGGGTCGCCAAACAAGGCTGTCTGCCATTTTTCCCTTTTCTTGGCCACGCCCCTGGCACCCGGTGATGTATAAGTGGTTGGGGGTCACCACAACATGGGGAACTGTATTATGGGGTCGCGGCATTAGAAAGGTTGAGAACCACTGATCTAATATATCTCTATCTTATCTATCTAATCTATTTTACCTATCTCTGTCTATCTTATCTATCTATCTTATCTATCTATCCATCCATCTATCCATCTATATCTTATATTTTCATACATCTTAATCAGGATCATGGCTGAACATCTAAAAACTCTTCATCTAGTAGTTGTAGAATTCTCATCATCTGCCCACGTCCGCCAGTAGAAGACCTCTCCAAGATAACTCTTCTTTCCTCTTCACAAAGCGCAGGTCAAGAAGCTTCTGTGCCTCCAGTGTGACCAGGTTTTCTTTTGTCTTCCCCACCCACCTACCCATCAGGGAGAAGCAGACAGGGGTCTTGCCAGTGGCGTCCTGTTTCAGCCCACCCACGGAGACGGCAGGCAGCAGGATCTCTCTGCCCCTCATGACGTCCGCCAGCATGGGCAGCCTTCTTCTGAAAACAGCCCATGGCCTCGTGGATGGGCCAAATGACTTTTTAAGGCCGATTGCAAACGGCAAAATGGTGAACACGTGATAGGCGCTTGGCTTTCAGGCTTGTGGTCATGCTAAGAAGTGGTTTGGGTTTCTCTCTCTCTCTCTCTCTCTCTCTCTCTCTCTCTCTCTCTCATTTTTTTTTTTGTTTTGAAAGAAAATCCTATCAGGGTCATTTGTTTCCCGTGGATTTTTTTAATACATCGGACTCTTCTTGTGTCTTAGCTTTCGGGATAAGTGACGGCCCCTTTGCTAGGGATTCAGACGTTCACTTCCCACATCCCAACCGTGTGAGATCTGGATATGTTTTCCCTCCGTAGACGCCTCCCCCCCCGCCCGAGCCATTCCTGTTAACTCTCACCTTTTGTAGGGAAGCATCCAAAACTAAAGCCAGTCATTTCAAGGGAATGTTGTGGCTCCCCGTAGTCCAATTCAGTTGTTTGGCTTGTTTCGAGAATTTGCACTTTGTTTCTTCCACGCTGGAGCTTTGCGTGGACAAGCGTGGGCGAGAAAAGAGAGGGCATGAGGATGACCCCCACGCAAGACTCTTTCTTCAGGGCATTTAGCTTGGCAACTCGGTGCCTCTGTACAGAGCAGTGGGTCACCTCTTCCCATCCCATCTCTTTGGCAGCTTGGTCTTCCTGGGCATCCAGTGACTTTTCTGTATACAAATTATCGGCAGCCACGTCCAGCCCAAGTGCCTGGGTTTCCCCACTTAACGTACTTGGTTCTTTCTTGCTTTAAAGGGGCAAGCAGAATCGCTGCTTTTTGTTGACAGCACGGGCGTGGTGAAGAGCGCTCAATCCCTCAGCTCCTTAGCAGGCTCCCCCTCTTGGCATTTAAGGCCTCCCCAATTATTCTCTCCAAAATGAGGCACCTAAAACCCGTGTGGGCACCGAAGACTTGACACGGTATTCCCCTGCCTCTTTGTCAAAACCACAAAAGATTAGCAGTCCTTTAGATGCTCCCAATGTTGAGTTGGCCATCGTGTTGCTGAGAATGCCAGTATTTAGATTTGTTAGTGATTTAACTCCGGTGATCATCTTGAACGCTTTATGATGTAGCTTGAGCTGGGCTTGTACAGAACAGGGGGGGGGTGGGGGGGAAGAAGTCCTCTTTAAGAGGTGATTTATTTTTATTTATTTTTTGAAGATCTTAGAAGTCTAAAATTGGAACGTTCTCCTCTTTAAGATGTGATTTATTTTTATTTATTTTTTGAAGATCTTAGAAGTCTAAAATTGGAACGTTCTCCCCTGTGACCTCTTAGCTGTGCTCTTTTCCCGCTTTAAAATCTACTTCTGCGGAGCAAGGGGACATCATGCTATCAGGCAAGAACATTCTCCCTTATTGGTCCTCCTCCGCTGCTTCCTTTTTTATAATTTTTACATTTTTCTTTCTTTTTCTGTTTTTGTTTTAAGAAAATGTTTGTTAATTAACTTCTGTGAAGTTGTTTACTCTGGAAATAGTACTGGAATATTTTAGCCAAGCAGCCCTTTCACTATATATATATATATATATATATATATATATATATATATATATATATATATATATATATATGTATATGTATATGTATATGTATATGTATATGTATATGTATATGTATATGTATATGTATATGTATATGTATATGTATGTTTTCTGAGGTTTTTGCGGGTGCTTGTATGTAGGTCTTTGGTTATTCGGGTTTTCTCCCGCATAAAAATGGAAGTGTCTTGGCGACGTTTCGACGAAGTCCCATTCGTCATCTTCAGGCTGGTGTTTTCGGCTTCGTGCTTCTAGGAGAAACGATCACACATTGCTCCTAGAAGCATGAAGCCGAAAACACCAGCTTGAAGATGACGAATGGGACTTCGTTGAAACGTCGCAAGACACTTCCAATTTTAAGCGGGACAAAACCTGAATAACCAAAGACCTATATCTATCTATCTATCTATCTATCTATCTATCTATCTATCTATCTATCTATCTATCTATCTATCTATCTATCTATAGTACTTGTATAAATATATATATATATATATATATATATATATATATATATATATATATATATATATATATATATATACACACACATACACATACACAAGGGTTCATCCTTCTATCAAATGGTTGACAAAAGAAAACATTTAAAAATGATCGTCTTATTGGCAGAACAAAGCTGGTACTGCGGCATCACAATAGTTTTCACACCCGCAACGTTGTGGTGTTTTTCTAAGGGCTGCAGTTCTAACTTGGATCATTGGAAAAAACAAAACCTCACTTCTGACCTGCGTGGCGCGTGAAAAAATTATGTTGTACATATGGATTTAAAAAAAAAAAATACAAGGACTACTTGTTTTGATAATTCCAGCAATGTTGTGACCGTTTTTTTTAACCTGCTAATTTAATAGTGAGGTGCAAAAGGCTATTTCTGTAGCCGCCAAATTCCTTTCCTTGGATTTTCGTACCCAGTTCCCAAAGTTTTCCTTTCCACCGTGGCTGTTAAAGGGAACTGAAAGTCAAGATTTGTGTTACATACCTCTTCACTTTACCTGGTGACTGTTAACACCCACTGGCCAAATTCTCAATTTAGCCGAGCAATTCTTGTATATAGGGATTTATTTCCAGAAACTTTTCTTTGCGCTGTTCTGGACTTCGGACTTTAAAAATCTGATAAAGAGATATGTAAAACAATCTCATTCCTATGCGGATGTTTAGTCAATGAGGTCTTCCACGCTTTTGAAGGCAAAAATGGTTTTTCCAAAATGAGAAGGAGTGAAAGAAAAAACTGCATTGCTATTTTCTTATTAAAATAGAAGACGATAGAGGCTGGAGAGATCCTTATCTGAATAGCACCAGTTATCAGGGGTCCAAATGTGCATTATCTGATCAGATTATCTGTATTTTCGCGGTTACGTGTTTTGATTTTCGTGGGTTGCTTTTTAAGGAACTGTCTCTTTCTCAGGATTTGGCTGCTTGCAAACAATTGTTTACATACTGTTCTTTCTCTGGTGCCATTAAACTCAGAAAGCTCCCATTCAGCTGGGCTTGTATCTGAGATATCTAAGAGAAGCTTGTTTTATTTTAGTTTGGAGCGAGCAAGCAAGGAACTCACCCGCCTTAGAGCAGCTTGGTTTAAAAAAGAAAAGCAGTGGAGGGAGAATTGCAGATCACAGAAAATATTAAAATTTGAGCAAGGGCCCTTTTCCCCTCACCGGCTTTTGCAACCCAGCTGTGGCATCTTGCTGTGAATTTATTATTTTTTTTTTTTTAAGTTGGGCACTTTTCCCAACAATTAGAATCTCCAGTTTTTTTCTCTTTTTTTGGGAGGGAGAGCGGTGGTCCTGAGGCAGCCAAATGAGAAGCAAGGTCTGTTTTAAGGTTTGCAGAACTAGAGCAGATGAGAAGAGCCAGGAGGATGGCAGGCTAAGCTACTTCCTACTCAGAAATGAAGGGGAAAGGCAAGTTCATTGCACAAACATATATATGTGTACTGTAGGAGCAGAAGATAGTTGAAATCAGTTTATTTGCCTTTCTTCTGATTCAGCCCTTCTGTTAGCAGAGTTTGAGCATGAATAGAAGAATGGCCACTGTTTGTATTGGCCCAGACTTAAGGGGAGCATTGTTCTTGCAAAAACATTAGAGCAGGGGTCTTCAAACTTGGCCCTTTTATGACTTGTGGACTTCGCGTGCCTGGCTGAGGAATTCTGGATGCTGAAGTCCACCAGTCATAAAAGGGCCAAGTTTGAAGACCCTTGCATTAGAGCTTTGAACGGGAAGTTTGGCATTGCCAAAACCGTGTGTGGTGCTAGTCTCCAGTAGACCCTTATCCACGGCATCTCCTGCGCAGGTTTTCCATCAGCAGGGAGTGGTGTAGCTGTGCTTCTTCAACACACCCTGCAACCCGCAGATATGTCATCCTTGCTGAATGTGTTATTTTGCCCAGAAAGACAGCTCAGAAGCATATGGATCCATAAAGAGAGGCAGAACAGCAGCCAGAATAGAGGTATGGAGGATAAGCTTTTTTTTTTTTTAAACAAATCCACACAAGTTGTTGGGAATGTTGACTTAAATAAATAATCATAGGATTTGTGCAGAACTTAACCCGCAGCACCGACTCAATGAGAAAAGAAAGACGCTAACCATTTTTTGAGACCTGTTTTTGTTTTTTTGTCAACAGGTATGGTTTTCCAGTATTTATTTTGTTCTTTGCAGAGTTTAAATCTGAATGCACATCTTTGGAAAAAAGTGAACTACGCGCTATCCAGGGGTTAAGTTTGTTTTGAAGCACCTTTAAGAGATAAAGGGCTAGAGTAGGGGTCTTCAAACTTGGCCCTTTAATGACTCGTGGACTTCAGCTCCCAGAATTCCTCAGCCAGGCGGCACGTGTGCCTGGCTGAGGAATTCTGGGAGCTGAAGTCCACGAGTTATAAAAGGGCCAAGTTTGAAGACCCCTGGAGTAGAGTGATGACTGATTTGCCAACTCTTTCAATCTTCAGTTATTTCTTTCACACAAGGAAGGTCCGCGCACCATAGTACGGATTCTTGCCTGCCAGAGGTGTTGGATTGCAAAATCCATCATTCACAGCCAATACATGTCTACTTGCTTTGGTCAGATAGGCTGGGGGTTGTATAGACCAGAATATCTTGTTCACCTCCTACAGTAAAGAGATGTCAAAAGGGTACATGACAAAGGAAAGATTTTTCCACACACATTCATGCACCTATGCTTTTGCAAAGCTTTAATGGACTTTTTATGTACTTGACAAAAGTCTGACATTAAAGAACTCCTGGCTGCATCTGCAAGTGTCAGACACAGGGAAAAAGCTGATTTGCACAGATCTTAGTCCTCCCCTTCATTAATTCTCGGTCAGTTAGTCCAAGGCATAGGAAATGCATGCATTTCTCTTTTTGGGGGGTTGGATAAATCCATTATACTGTAGTTGTGATACAACACGTGTGGTTCTTTTCTTTCTACTGTACACAGCAACTGTACAGCCACTCCGGAGTATTGTAATTTAGCATGCAGTATCTACTCTCCACATTTACACTATATACTGCATATATTCTTTTCCCTGAAAGTTAAAAAGAAAGGGGGGGGGGTGTAAAGGCTTTGTTTTTCTTCTGTTGATTTAAGATTTTATAAACCTGCTTAATCTGGAAAGTCTGGGAAAAGAGGCCTGTTTTTGTCAATTGTACAACCGGTTGTAAAACTCAAGTGTGAATATTCTTACGTCTGTATTAGACATTTTCTTTGCAAATCTATTGTTCGATTAAAATGTAAATGAGATAAAAGATGGTGTACACCCATCATGTATAATAAAGCAGATTCCATCGCTACGATGGATTTAATGCTCATTTTTAATGGTGCATTCTCAGCTTCTATTTAAAAATATAATTTTTAAAAAAACAAATCTGTAAAACAAAATGGGGGTGGGGTAATGAATTCTATTCCATTTTGTTCTGTTTTAAATCTCCAAATTGTATTATCGTTATTTTTTTTTCCCTTTTGTGTTAGAGGAATAGGATTTACACCAGGGATGTTTAGACCGTACGGTCTGTATTTTTGGGTGGGAAAGTTGGAAAAAATGGGAACCGGCTTTGTGATTTAGCCTGAATAGTACATACGTGTGTGTTTGCTGTAGCACTGAAGTAGAGATTGTTAGCTTTAAGGCTGGTCACAGGCTTTAGCTAATTGTGGTTTGTTTGTTTGTTTCTCCAGTGTTTCAAGAGAGACTTAATAGAATCAATTTGCAATACTTGAAATGTATTTGCATGCAGTAAAATAAAAAAAGACGTATCTGCTTAAGCTTGTTTTGTTCTTTTCTTATTGTGTTGGGGCAGGAAAATATGTATTTTTAAATATGGGGCCGGGGAAATGTTAAGCAGATGTGTTTTTACGTGGTCCTCCAGAGGTTTAGGAACATGGGTAAAGGCAGTTAAGTTGCTGACCAGAATTCATACATGGTTTTGTGTTAGTCACTCTCTTGCCCAACAACCTTGTACTAAATATGTGGGATGAATCTAGCCATTGAATTTTATTCAACAAACCATTTTTCATTTACAGCTTGCTACAGTTATCAATCCAGATGTTGCCTGATGTGGTGCTTTGCTCTACTGAAAAAAAGGGCAAAAGAAATCAAGAGGAGGTGGGGCTAAACACAAGTAAGAAAATGTATATCAGCCCAATTTTTTTTCTGATTCCCAAAGATCAAGAATCTCAAAGCTCCACATGGGATGGTACGATAAACCTGTGGCGGTTTTGATGGAAGGAACAGTTCAGGAACCAATGGATAGGCAATGTGTATGGTTGCAAAAAATAATAATAAATTGAGTTTGTTGACCTGCTGAGCGGAAAATAAGAGACAATTGGTGGAGTTTGAGTCCAGTATTTTGTAAAATCCCCTTGAATTTTTTAAGTTGGTCCCCATTTGTTGCATGCTAAGAAAGAACTGGATCCATTCCATCTTGGCCAACATGTTTTAGCTTGCCACCAACGACAAGACAGATACGCCCAAAGATCATCTTCCATTCTTGGCACCCCAGCCGCCCCTCCCCCCCCGTGCAACAGCTGGATTCCCAGAGGCCAATTCTGCCCCCCCTCCCCAATTCTTATAATCCTCTTGGGATGCTTGAAGATTGCTTCCCATGCTTCTGATCCCTGGATGACCATCCTCCTCCTCCTCTTAGCAAAAGGAGACTCAACAGCCCTCCAGATGTGGTTGTGCTGCCCCCTCTGGAATGCTTTGCTCGCAGCGGGTGCTGCTGGGAGTTGTAGTTTAGCAATACAGGAAGGCTGCACATTGCCAGAGAGGTTGGTTGCTATCTCACAGTTCAGTGGTTCTCAACCTTTTTTATGCCGCAACCCCAAACCGGTCGTAAGTCGAGGACTACTCAACCGGTCGTAAGTCGAGGACTACTCAACTGGTGCAGCACCGTTTGCAGAATGGGACTTTTGGCGGGCTCAGCAGGGCAGAGACAGCCTGGACAATTCCTATTCAAGAGAGTCCATTCTATTGGCTTTCAAAAGCCAATAGAATAAAAGGGAGTAGCACAGCTAAGGAAAAGGGGGGAACAAATGGCGGACTGCTTTGTTTGGCGACCCCCGTGAAATGGTCGTTCGACCCCAAAGAGGGTCCCGACCCACAGGTGGCGAACCACTGTCACAGTTGCAATATATTTCCGTGGCTTTGGGGCTCAACCTCAATTGTTTTCCCGCGTATAACAACGACAGGGCATGAAATAAAACAATCCAGCTTGGTACTGGGGAGTTAAGTTATTGTTTTTACTCCTCGCAAGCAGGCGGAAGGCTGAACGACTAGGCCTGAATCACCATAGTAACCAGCTATTTATTGATGGATTTCCCCTTTCCCGCCGGCAGGGGGCCGAGCGGTGTTTAACTTGCCTTCCTTCCTCCACCGCGCGACAGGCGCACTTCCGGTCGTCAAGCGACCGTGCGGGGCAAAAGAGTGGGAAGGGGCGCGCCTGCCAGCCAAATGGAGGGGTGCTAGTCGTGCAACAGCCGGCCCGAGACTTTCTTCCCCCCCCCCCAATACTCGCAGCTCTGAGGAACTAAGAAGAAGCGAAGCGAACGGGGATGTTCACGCCTTTCGTCCTTAGGAGCGGCTGCAACGGCGCAGAGTGAAACCCGTGTGCGTGCGAATGGAGCTAGGTACGCCTTGAATGGCAGCGGGGGCAGAAAAGAAGACGGAAGTGTATGGACACAGCACATGGATCAGCCCACGTAAGTGGTTGGTTTTTCTTTTGGGGCGGGGGGGGGAGGAAGAGGGTTGGCCCAAAAGGAACCGGAAGTGGTGCCGCGCCGCGAGCGAGCTCTCTCTCCTCTACCTCTATCGCCTGGCCGGCCTCTCCTTTCTTCCTTCCTTCCTTTCTGCCCCGCCCCTTTTTCCCAGCCTCCTTTGCGCTTCTTCCTTTGAGTCGCTTGGAGGGGGGGAAGAGAGAGCGCGAGAGAAGCCGCCCCTCAGAGGGTGAGGAATTGGGGAGGGGGCTGGAAAAGGGGCCGGCCTGCCCCGCGGGGGGCGGGTTGGGAGGGAGGGCTGGGCTGCCCCAAAGGAAAACGGTGGGTGGGCTGATCCTCAGGGAGGGGGCTGGCAAAAGGGGGGGGCTATCCTATAGGACTGGGAGGGGGGGCTGGTCTGCCCTGCAGGGAGGGTGTTGGGGGGAAGGGGCTGGGAAGGGGGGGCTGGTCTACCCTGCAGGAAGGGGGGGGAAGGGGCTGGGAAGGGGGGGCTGGTCTACCCTGCAGGGAGGGTGTTGGGGGGAAGGGGCTGGGAAGGGGGGGCTGGTCTACCCTGCAGGGAGGGTGTTGGGGAAAAAGGGCTGGGAAGAGGGGGTTGGTCTACCCTGCAGGGAGGGTGTTGGGGGGGAAGGGGCTGGGAAGGGGGGGGCTGGTCTACCCTGCAGGGAGGGTGTTGGGGGGAAGGGGCTGGGAAGGGGGGGTTGGTCTTCCCCACAGGGAGGGCGTTGGGGGGGAAAGGAGCTGGGAAGGGGGGCTGGTCTGCCCTGCAGGGAGGGTGTTGGGAGAAAGGGGCTGGGAAGGGGGGTTGGTCTTCCCCACAGGGAGGGTGTTGGAGGGGAAAGGGGTTGGGAAGGGGGACTGGTCTGCCCTGCAGGGAGGGTATTGGGGGGGAGGGGGGGCTGGTCTGCCCTGCAGGGAGGGTGTTGGGGGGGAAGGGGCTGGGAAGGGGGGCTGGTCTGCCCTGCAGGGAGGGTGTTGGGGGAAAAGGGGGACTGGGAGAGGGGCTGGTCTGCCCTGCAGGGAGGGTGTTGGGGGGAAAGGGGTTGGGAAGGGGGGCTGGTCTGCCCTGTAGGGAGGGTGTTGGGGGAAAAAGGGGGCTGGTCTGCCCTGCAGGGAGGGTGTTGGGGGGGAAGGGGGCTGGGGAGGGGGGGGTTGGTCTTCCCCACAGGAAGGTGTAGAAAAAGAGGGGGCTTGGGAAGGGGCTGCCCTCTGCAGGGAGGGTGTTTGTGGGTTTGGCCTGGAGCTGGGAAAGGAAGGGATGGCCTTCCCTGTAGGGAGAGTGTTGGAAAGGAGGGGGCTGGGAAAGAGGGGTGGGAAAAGGGGGTGCTTAACCCATAGGGCTGGAAACAGGTCTGCCCTAGAGTAAAGGGATGTGAATAGGGCAGGGGGGGGGCTTACTGACCGTCAGGGAGGGGGCTGGGAAAGGGGGGGGGGTCTACCCTATAGATTTGGGGAAAGGGGGCTGGTCTGCCCCATAGGGACAGTGTTGAAAAGAAAGGGGCTGGCCTGCCCCACAGGAGGGGGCTAGGAAAGGGGAGGTTGTAAAGGAGGGGCTGGGCAAGGGACTGCCTGCCTCACAGAGCTGGGAAGCTGGTCTGCCCTGCAGGGACGGTGCTGGAAAGGGGAGGGCTGGCCTGCAGATGGGAAGGAGGTTAATGCAGATTCAGAAAAGGGACCCATTGGGAAAGCAACCAGTTAACCTTCCCCAAAGGAGAGTGATCAATCCATCCAATTAATCAGACCTGAAAGGGACCTTGGAGGTCTTCTAGTCTAACCCCCTGCTTAAGCAGGAGAGCCTATCATTTCAGAGATGTGGCTATCCAGACTTTTCTTTTTTTTTTAAAAAAAAAGGAGCTTCAGTTCACCATCTGGATTTGCCCAGCCTCTTAATCCCAACATCCCGCAGAATTCCTGGGATGGGCTTCAGGCTGCTCCTAAAAGCCCCCTAAACCAGAGTTGAGCCACACACACACACACACACACACACACACAAAATCCATCAGCCGCACCATAGAAAAGCTTTGCTTCCAGGCCCACAATTTGTGCCCCCAAAGAAATATCTTTCCCCCCCCCCTTTTTTTCTTTTAACAACTGAGCTGCCAGATGGCTTTTCAAAATTCCTGCTGGCAAATCCGGAAGCCGCTGAGAGCATAAAGAGAGGATTAAGGATGGGCGCTAATGCCCTTTTGCTGCTGCCGCCTTGATACCCATCTCTATATTTGATTGCTTTTTTTAGGGGGTGGGGGAAGTAAAATAGTGAATCCGTTAAGCCGGAGAGTGTGTGAATCTGGTATTAATCCACTGGCTGGATTGGGGTCGAGGTTGAGAATCCCGCGGCAGAATTAGATATAATTTTGTGTTGTGGGTAGGTACAATTCTTGTAGGTTTCCGGGCTGTGGGGACTCAGCTGTTCTGCGCTCTGGGGTTGTTTTTCCCCTGTTGTTGTTGACTTATTTTATCTCTCAGTGATGAAGCGATAATGGCACGGGAGGTTTTTAAGAAGAGACTGGAGAGTCGCTTGTCTGAAATGGTTTAGGATCTCCTGCTTGAGCAGGGGGCTGGACTAGAAGACCTCCACGCTCCCTCCCAGCTCTAACCGGATTCTGATTCCGGCACCACGGACAGAGGTTTTGTTCCCACACAACGCATCAGCTTCCCTGTAACATTGCCTGTTTCCTTCGCAGCCCCCACGATGACCACCCTGGACGACAAGCTGCTGGGGGAGAAACTCCAGTACTACTACAGCAGCAGCGATGAGGAGGAGGACAGCGAGAAGGACGACAACGAGGAGTCCCCCCCGGGTCACGATGTGGCTATGCCGGAAGAGGTGGCCCTGAGCGCCGATGGCAGCGCCATAAACACAGGTACCTCCTCCCTCCTTTGAGCCCTCCTGTCTGTCTCCATCCAGTTCACGTCTGCAGGAGTCTGTTACAGGTAGTCCTCGACGTACGACGGTTCACTTAGTGACTATTTGAAGTTACAACGGCACTGGAAAAAAGTCACTTATGACCGTTTTGCACACGAGCGTCGTAGCCTCACCACGGTCACGTGATCGAAATTCAGACGCTCGGCAACTGATTCGTACTTACGACGGTTTGCATAGTGTCCCGGGGTCACGTGATCGAAATTCAGATTCTCGGCAACTGACTTGTACTTAGGACGGTCACGGTGTCCCGGGGTCCTGCGATGCCCTTTTGCGACCTTCCGACAAGCAAAGTCAAGGGGGAAAACCAGATTCACTTTACAGCCATGGCACTAACTCAGCCCCCGCGGTGATTCACTTAACAACGGCGGCAAGGCAGGTTGTAAAACGGGGCCAAACGTCTCGCTGGGGACGATTGTGGTCGTACGTTGAGAGCGTTTGCCTTCATTCTTAACTTGCTCTAGAGAATCTGGAAATGAAGTCCTGGTTTCCCAGCTGTAGAGAGGAGAGGAATCCCCAGATTTAAAAAAAAAATGCAATGAACTGGCCCCTTTCCAAATTAGAATAGCATAACAGAGCTGGAAGGGACCTTGGAGGTCATCTAGTCCACCCCCCCCTGCTCAGATAAGAAACCTTATACCCTCTCAGACAAGTGACTGTCCAGTCTCTTGTTAAAAACCTCTAGTGATGAAAACATCCACAAATTCTGGTGGCAAGCTGTTCCACTGGCTGATTGTCCTCATTGTCAGGAAGTTTCTCCTGGGTTCCAGGTTGCTTCTCTCTTTGGTCAGTTTCCAACCGTTGTTTCTCGTCCTTCCATAGAAAATAGAATAGAATAGAATGGAATGGAATGGAATGGAATGGAATGGAATGGAATGGAATGGGAACGGAACGGAATGGAATAGAATAGAATAATGGGATGGAATGGAATGGAATAAGTGAAGAATAGAATAAGTAAAGAATAGAATAGAATAGAATAGAATAGAATAGAATAGAATAGAATAGAATAGAATAGAATAGAATAGAATAATGGGATGGAATGGAATAAGTGAAGAATAGAATAAGTAAAGAATAGAATAGAATAGAATGGAATGGAATGGAATGGAATAGAATAATGGGATGGAATGGAATGGAATAAGTGAAGAATAGAATAAGTAAAGAATAGAATAGAACAGAACAGAATAGAATAGAATAGAATCTGGAAGGGACCTTGGAGGTCATCTAGTCCATTCCCCTGCTCAGGCAGGAAACCCTATACCATTTCGGACAAATGGCTGTCCAGTCTCTTCTTAAAAACTTCCAGTGTTGGAGCATTCACCACTTCTGGAGGCAGGTGGTTCCACTGGTTAATTGTCCTCACTGTCAGGAAGTTTCTCCTTAGTTCCAGGTTGCTTTTCTCCTTGGTCAGTTTCCAACCATTGTTTCTCTCCTTCCCTCTGGTGCTCTGGTGAACAACCTGGCCCCCTCTGCCTTGGGGCAGCCCCTCCGATACTGGAACGCTTCTAATTAAACTACTTCTACAAAGACAGAGTAATTAGTTTTCTGGCAGGAAGGCGATTCCCAGCTAAGCGGATTTGCTCTGGAAACGCTGCTTGAGCGAGCCAAAGGCCTTTTTGTGCGCATAAAGGGGTTTCCATCCCATTTTAGTACAGTTCCCGACGCACGGCCAGAATGGCGCCCAACATTTCTGTTGCTAAGCGGGACAGCCATTAAGCGAACTTTGCCGCATTTGACGACCTTCCCTTGCCACCGTTGTTAAGTGAATCACTGCAGTTCCGTTAGTGACACGGTTGTTAAGCGAATCTGGCTTGCCCCATAGACTTTGCTTGTCAGCAGGTCGCCAAAGGGGATCGCGTGACCCGCCCGGGACACTGCAACTGTCATTAGTACATGTCAGTTTCCAAGCCTCTGAATTTTGGTCACGTGACCCCTGGGGACACTGCGACGGTCGTTAAGTGTGAAAAGGGGGACAAGTCCGTTTTTTTTTTCAGTGCCGTTGTAACTTTCAGCGGTTGCTAAATGCGCTGTTGTAAGTCGAGGATTGCCTGTAAATATTTCAGTCTTTTCGGGGTTTCATTTCGATCCTTGCTAGACGGCCATTTTGTTTTTGTTTGTTTTTTTCTTCTTATGGGCCTCTCCGTTTTCCAGCCTTTTCTGTCTCCAGTGTCCCCTCTTAGACCCTTTTTTTTGAAAAAAAAATATTTTATTAGATTTTCTAAGAGAGGGGAAGGGATAAGATCGGTAAGGGTGTTGGATGGGGTTGGGGAGTGAGGTTGGGATAAGGGTAGGGAAAGATAACAATAGTGGGGTAACCCCCCAACAGTAATTCATCGCTTTAGCAAGCAGACTGCCATCCGGGTCCAAATGTTAAATAACCGTAATTTAAAACAATACTAAAAAGTTACCATCACAAAAAAATAATCGTAATCATAAAAAATAAAAGTGAGTCAATAAATGTCGTTTATCCCACTAGCTAAACAGTTCCAATTTTTTTTTTAAACGGTCACAAAAAGATTTGAACCCACGCACAATTTCCAGTCTTCCGCCCTCCTCTCTTCAAAACCTCACTGTAGTTGGGTGGCACTTTTGATCTTGATGGACTAAGCCTAAGGAAGAGAAGGACGAGGGGGGACATGATAGCAGTCTTCCATTATCTCAGGGGCTGCCCCAGAGAAGAGGGAGTCAAGCTATTCTCCAAAGCGCCTAAAGGCAGGACAAGAAGCAACGGATGGAAACTAACCAAGGAGAGAAGCAACCTAGAACTAAGGAGAAACTTCCTGACAGTTAGAACAATTAACCAGTGGAACTACCTGCCTCCAGAAGCGGCGAATGCTCCAACCCTGGAAGTTTTTAAGAAGAGACTGGACAGCCATCTGTCCGAAATGGTGTAGGGTTTCCTGCCTGAGCAGGGGGTTGGACTCGATGACCTCCAAGGTCCCTTCCAGCTTTTTTATTATTTGCTATTTACTTTTTTTTTCCCCTCAGGCCCTAAAGGGGTGATCAACGACTGGAGGAGGTTCAAACAGCTGGAGACGGAGCAGCGGGAGGAACAATGCCGGGAGATGGAGAGACTGATCAAGAAGCTCTCCATGACCTGCCAATCACACCTGGATGAAGAGAAGGACAAGCAGAAGCAGAAGGAGCTGCAGGAGAAGCTGAACGACAAGGTAGAACTCTCTCCGTTCCCCTCGGACGGATTTCCCAACGTTGGCTGTGTTTCCGCCGGGGGTGGGTGGGGGGGAATGTATTTATTACAGGTAGACCACAATGGCGCTCCAAATTTCTGTCCTCAAGCGAGACGTTTCTTAAGGGAGTCTGGCCCCATTTTCCGACTTCTCGCACCCCCGTCGGTAAGTGGATCGCTGCGGTTGTTAAATGAACAACACGGTTTGTGAAGTGAATCCGGCGTCTTCCCCCTTTTGTTGGCTGGTCAGAAGGTCTCAAAAGGGAATCACATAAGCCGGGGACACTGCGACCGTCATCAATATGTGTCGGTGGCCAAGCCTCTGAATTTTGATCACCTGAGCTATAGTGATAGGAAGGGGGGGGGGGAATGAAAAACGGTGATAAATCACTTTTTTCAGTGCTGTTGTAACTTTGAACAGTCACTAAATGAACTGTTGTAAGTTGAAGGTTGCCTTAGAAATCGTGGCCACTCCATCCCTGGAGGGTTTTTAAAAAGAGACTGGACAATCACCTGTCTGAGATGGTATATAGGTTCTCCTGCTTGAGCAGGGGGCTGGACTAGAAGATCTCTAAGGTCCCTTCCAGCTCTATTGTATTCTATTCTATTCTATTCTCCATTCCATTCTTTTTCTATTCTGTTCTTTCTGTTTTGTTCTATTCTATATTCTATATTCCATTCCATATTCTATTCTACTGTACTCTAATTCTATTCTATTCTATTCTATTATTATTTCATTCCATATTCTGTTCTGTTCTATTCTATTCTATTCTATTCTATATTCCATTCCATTCCATTTTCTGTTCTGTTCTATATTCTACATTCTGTATTCCACATTTTACATTCTGTATTCCACATTCTACATTCTATTCTAGTCTATTCTATTCCATTCCATTCCATTCCATTTTATTCTATTCTGTTCTATTCTATTCTATTATTTCATTCCATATTCTATTCTATTCTACTCTACTCTACTCTACTCTACTCTATTCTATTCTATTCTATTCTATTCTATTCTATTCTATTCTATTCCATATTCTGTTCTGTTCTATTCTATTATATTATATTCCATTCTATTCTATTATTTCATTCCATATTTATTCTAGTCTAGTCTATTCTATTCTATTCTACCTGTATTTATTTATTTGTAAACTTTATTAGCCACCCACCTTGTCGCCCAGTAACTCTGGGTGGCTTACAATATTAAAATCCCAGTCAGCAGCCCACGCTTGCCCTCACCTGCATCTCACCCTTTTAATTATGGGTTCAACAATCCAACCGAGCCGACGTATCTCTAAAAACTCTCCATAGGTTTGAAATCCTCCCTTTTTGAGGGTGGCTGAGCTGATTCTCGGCCAGACCGTGATCTTCCTCCAGGGGACACCTGACAAAGGTTGGCTTGGTGAGAATAGAAAAGGGGCGCACTAGGATTCTGTGATGAATTTCACAAAACACCCAGTCTTGGCTTTCAGGAATTGAGGCCAAACTTTCACGGAGGCAACCAAAGGCAAAGAAAGAGATGCAGGAACTTGGATATGTCTAACCTAACAGAGAGAAAAAATAGGGGTGGTACTATAACAGCGCTCCAGTACTTGAGTGGCTGCCCCAGAGAAGAGGAAGAGGTCAAGCTATTCTCCGAAGCACCAAAAGGCAGGACAAGAAGCAAAGGATGGAAACTAATCCAGCAGAGAAGCAACCTGGAACTAAGGAGGAGTTTTAGGACAGTGAGAAAAATGAATGAGTGGAAATGCTTCTCTTCCGAAACGGTGAATGCTCCATCACTGGAAGGTTTTAAGAAGAGACTGGACATTCATTTGTCTGGAAGGATATGGGGTCTCCTGCATGAGCTGGGGGTTGGACTAGAAGACCTCCAAAGGTCCCTTCCAGCTCTGTCATTCTGTTCTTCTGTATCAGTGGTTCTCAACCTTTTTAATGCCGCGACCCTCCCCCAAATGGTCGTAAGTCGAGGACTACTCAACCGGTCGTAAGTCGAGGACTACTCGACGGGTGCAGCACCGTTTGCAGAATGGGACTTTTGGGGGGCTCAGCAGGGCAGAGACAGCCTGGACCATTCCTATTGGCTTTTGAAAGCCAATAGAATTAGACTCTATTCAAGAGAGTCTATTCTATTGGCTTTCAAAAGCCAATAGAATAAAAGGGAGTAGCACAGCTAAGGAAAAGGGGAAAAAATGGCGGACTGCTTTGTTTGGCGACCCCCGTGAAATGGTCATTCGACCCCAAATGGGGTCCCGACCCACAGGTTGAGAACCCCTGTTCTGTATGAAAGTATTTCCTGCAGGAGCTCAGGGGCTGGACTAGAAGACCTCCAAGGTCCTTCCAAGTCCGTTATTCGGTTATGCTTCCTGATTCTTTACAGGGTCCCTTCTCTTGTTAGCCTTCATGCCCCCATCCCCCCCAGGCAACAACTATGCAGGCATCCAGGCACCACGATCTCCCCCCCCCTTCCCTCCTCCCGCCATTAAAAGCTGTGGCCTCTTTCTTCCCCTCCCCCCAGCTGGCGCTGCACCAGGAAGCAGACGACGAGGAGTTCCTGCAGCAATACCGCAAGCAGCGCATGGAGGAAATGCGCCAGCAGCTGCACCCCGGCCAGCAGTTCAAACAGGTCTTCGAGATCCAGAGCGGGGAGGCCTTCCTAGACACGGTGGACAGAGGCAACAAGAAGACGCTGGTGATGATCCACATCTACGAGGACCACCTCCCCGGGGCCGAAGCCCTGGACGGCTGCATGCTCTGCCTGGCCGCCGAGTACCCCACGGTGAAGTTCTGCCGGGTGCGCAGCTCCCTGATCGGCACCAGCTCCCGCTTCACCGGCAACGCCTTGCCGGCCCTCCTGGTCTACAAGGGCGGGGAGCTGATCGGCAACTTCGTCCGCATCACCGACCAGCTGGGCGAAGACTTCTTCGCCGCGGACTTGGAAGCCTTCCTGCAGGAGTTCAGTCTGCTGCCGGAGAAGGACGTGGTGCTCTACACCTCCATTTGCAGCGCTGCCGCCTGCTACGGCGAAGACAGCGACTTGGAGATAGACTGAGGGACCGCCAGAGCGCTGGGGCCCTTGGTCCCCTCCCTCTGGGGCCCCTGGCTAGTTTGTAAAGGGTAGTTGGTCACCTCGGAGCCCCCCCCCCAAAAAACCCCATCTGGCTGCTTCTTTGGTGGGGGGTCTAGGACAGGGGTAGGCAACCTTGGCTCTTTTATGACTGGTGGACTTCAACTCCCAGAATTCCTGTGCCAGCCACGCTGAGGGGAAAGGGAGAGATTTCCAAGCTGAGCCAGGCTGGCTCAGGAATTCTGGGAGTTGAAGTCCACGAGTCATGAAGGGGCCATAGTTCCCCCATGCTGGCTCAGGAATTCTGGGAGTTGAAGTCCACGAGTCATAAAAGAGCCAAGGTTCCCCACCCCTGATCTAGATCATGATTTGATGAGTTTAGATCAGGAGTGGGCAACCTTGGCTCTTTTATAACTGGTGGACCAACTCCCACAATTCCTGAGCCAGCCATGCTGAGGGGAAAGGGAGAGGTTTCCAAGCTGAGCCATGGCTGACTCAGGGATTCTGGGAGTTGAAGTCCACGAGTCCTAAAAGAGCCAAGGTTGGCCACCCCTGGTGTAGGACAATTTGCCGTGGCCAAAACTCACCACGGACAACTCGCTAAAGCCGAAGCGGGAGGAAACGTGAATGGCCAAAGTTAAAATCATTTTTATTGATTTCAAATAATGAAATAGACGGGTTAAATTGTCCTACGATGGGTTGTCCCGCAGCGAGTTCGCCATGGCGAGTGGTCCCATGCCCCTTTTTGGTGGCGCCTCTGAAGCCTGCCCTGCACCTGGGCCCTGCATAGTTTCAGAAATAGGTCTTCTGTTTTTTTAGTCCCATCACTGTCACCACCCAAAGCCTTGGCCTGTGGGTCAGCCCCACAGCTTTCCTTGCAGAGGGGGGGGGGGGCATCTCATCTTTTGCTTGACTTGACAGTGATGGACAGGACGTGGACGTCTCTGGAATTGCTTCGGGTCGTGGCCGCTCCCAGCCTGGTTACCTTTTCCGTCCCACGAAGAGTTTTTTGGGGGGGGGAACTGTCGGTCTTCGCCTCTCCGAATGTGGCTGTCCTGGGGAGGGGTCTCACCCTCTCCTTCCCCCCCCCCCTCCCCTCATGTGCAGATTGACTGTTGACGCTTTCTTCACGCCTTGCAAGAACTTAAAACGTTTTCTTCATGCAATAAAAGATTGAAACCCGAACCTTTCTAACGGCGTAGTCGCTTGACCAAATCGAAGTGGGAGAAGGCCATCCAGGGCAAGGTGTGTGTTTGGGAGGGGGGGGGTCATCAAAGCTTTGAGGCAATGCAGAAAAGAGGGGAAGAAGTGCCCCACCCCAAAAAAAGTTTTTCCTCTTGCGTCAGTCGAGAGGCAGATGTGAAGCCGGAGGGCGCTCAAGGTGACTCAGGACTACATTCCTGGCACGTTTTAGAAGGATGTTTGGATGTTGCTACTAGTTTATCTTTGGCTTATCATAACAGGAAAAGTCTCTTGGGCACCAAACGCCCCAGGTGTAAGCCTGTTCAGTGGGGAGGTGGAGGGTGGGGTGATTGATATATCTGGTAGGGCAGAGATTGGCATAAGTCAACCCAGATAGACTTTGTCTAGCTAAATAACAGAGTTGGAAGGGACCTTGGAGGTCTTCTAGTCCAACCCCCTGCTCAGGCAGGAGACCCTAGACCAGGGGTAGACAACCTTGGCTCTTTAATGTCTTGTGGACTTCCAGAATTCCTGAGCCAGCCTGGCTCAGCTTGGAAACCTCTCCCTTTCCCCTCGGCGTGGCTGGCTCAGGAATTCTGGGAGTTGAAGTCGACGAGTCGTAAAAGAGTCAAGGTTGCCTAGCCCTGATCTAAACTCATCAAATCATGATCTAGATCAGGGGTCAACTCCCAGAATTCCTGAGCCAGCATGGCTCAGCTTGGAAACGTCTCCCTTTCCCCTCAGCATGGCTGGCTCAGGAATTCTGGGAGTTGAAGTCCACGAGTCATAAAAGGGCCAAGGTTGCCTACCCCTGTCCTAAGTCCTCCTGTTCTAAGCGGTGAGCCTCCTACACCAGAGGTGGGCAACCTTGGCTCTTTTATGACTCGTGGACTTCAACTCCCAGAATTCCTGAGCCAGCATGGCTCAGCTTGGAAACCTCTCCCTTTCCCCTCAGCGTGGCTGGCTCAGGAATTCTGGGAGTTGAAATCCACGAGTCATAAAAGAGCCAAGGCTGCCTACCCCTGCCTTATACCACTTCAGACAAGTGGCTATGGAGAGTCTTAATCATCCCGGTCAAAGTTTCAAAGCTGTTTTTTCAGGACTTCTTTGTGTTTTCTTTGAAGACCTTTCGCTTCTCCTCCCAGAAGCTTCTTCAGCTCTGACTGGTGGGGAATGGGAGGATTTATACTCCTTGCAGACCGCTGGTCATTTGCCTTTTTTTTTTTAGACTAGAGGAGCCGTTTCCGAGCAATTCAAGAGCCGAATTTTAGTTATTTTGCTGAAAGGCCCGTTTTCCCGACAACTGCGTGTTTGTCGATGATTTATTGCCTCTACAATGCCAGGAAGGAGAGGCTCTTCTTTGCAAGAATCCATCTGCCTGGCGCTTCCTCTGGGTCAGGCAAGGAGGCCGCGTCCTTAACCGTGGATGGGCGCTCTGCAGATGCATGGGTGACTCAGGCAGTAAACATTTGTTTACATGCGCTAGTCATTCAGACAGTAAACATTTGCTTATGTCCTTCGTCCTCTCCAAATGAAGTCTGGCAGCTGCTGAGACAAACCCCTGGAGCCCCAGGGCCTGCCTGGGTTGCAACAGCCGTCCCCAGCTGTGCCCTCCGGATGGATTATGCTCCCTCCTCCCCAGCCAGTGTGCGCAGAGTGGGGATGATGGGAGCGGAAAGGTAGCATCCCGGAGGGGGCGGCAGGTGCCACACCTGCGCCCGGCGGGAAGGTGTTGACCATAGAATTCTTCAGCCAGCATGAGGGAACTATGGCCCCTTCATGACTTGAGGACTTCAACTCCCAGAATTCCTGAGCCAGCATGGGGGAACTATGGCCCCTTCATGACTTGTGGACTTCTACTCCAGAATTCCTGAGCCAGCATGAGGGAAACTTTGGCCCCTTCATGACTTGCGGACTTCAACTCCCAGAATTCCTCAGCCGGCATGGGGGAACTATGGCCCCCTCATGACTCGTGGACTTCAACTCCCAGAATTCCTCAACTGGCATGGGGGAACTATGGCCGCTTCATGACTCGTGGACTTCAACTCCCAGAATTCCTCAGCCGGCATGGGGGAACTATGGCCCCCTCATGACTCGTGGACTTCAACTCCCAGAATTCCTCAACTGGCATGGGGGAACTATGGCCACTTCATGACTCGTGGACTTCAACTCCCAGAATTCTTCCGCCAGCATGGGGGAACTATGGCCCCTTCATGATTTGTGGACTTCGGGATATTTGTAGGACTAAATCAGGTCTCCAAAGATGTGTCTGTGTGGTTTTTGACTGATGTCAAAATCTGCACCGGACAGTTGTCTAGTTTTTGACCCTCTCCTGAGAGGGCGATGTCGGTGGGGCTTGACTTCCTGTTGGCATTGGAATAGATCTTAGGGGCTCTCCTGGACCCCAGACTCCACTCCAGTGCCTTCCCCAACTGGTGCCCCTAACCAGAACCCTTCCACCCCTTACTTCGTCCCTTTGCTATCGGAGAAGCTCCATCTCTCGTCTGTGGTCAGCCTGTTTTGCTGTAGATTTTTTTTTCTTTTGTTTTTTTTAATCCAGAGATAGGCACACAGCTGCATAAATAAATTTGAAAGCAGAGATGGAGGCGGTCGCTAAACTCTCACCTAGAGCAGGTTTGGTCCTCCCCAGTTCCTTTTGCACAACTTGTTCTACCTCTAACGTCCTGGGAGCAGCTACGAAAGGCAAAGATAAAAGAGGGCAGAGGGGAGGGGAAGGAAGACCACCAGGTGATCAGCCAGGGATGGATTCCTTCCAGTCAACTGAGCTGGTGCTTTCTCTCCTCTCTGGATAGGATCCTGGAGGCATTTGCAGAATGTGAGGAGTAGGAAGAGACGTTTAGGCGCCCATCTTAGTGTCTGGACAAATGGGCAGGGAGGAAGGGCAAGGGGTGGAGGCTGTGGATAATGGCCGGGAGAGGGTCAGCAGAGGAGGACAGCTGGCTATAAATCGGCTGAGGAAGATGGTTGGGAGGTGAAGGGGGCGCGACCAGTGGTGGGTGCCTGAACATCCTAAACCAGTGGTGGCGAACCTATGGCAGGTGTGCCAGAGGCGGCACTCGGAGCTCTCTGTGGGCACACCCACTGTCGCCCCAGCCACGCCTTCCCCCACGGCCCCCTCCTCACCAGCAGCTCTCCCCAGAGGAGAGTCGCCCCCGGACACGGCCTGCACGGAGCAGCACAACCAAGCACTTGTCAGCAGGGACAAGACGCCACCCTCGCACCCCGTCGTGCGTAGATGATGCTGTGTGGCACGGGCAGAAGGCATGGCCACAATGCTGCTGGGCTGCCTGGAAGATCTGCTACGGTGGGCTGTGGAGGCGGTGGGTAGTCCTGCGGGCGAGTGGGATGGGGGCGTAGCGGAGGCAGGGTTGGGGGACGGAGCGGGTTTTAGGCACTAGGTCTCTAAAAGGTTCACCACCACTATCCTAAACCCATGAGGAGAAGTCTGGGTTACAAACTGAGGGAGACAGGCCACAGATACACACACAGATACACACATTCATTCTCCTCCTTGCTCTTCCATCATGACCTCCTGGTCTCAAAGCCTGGAGAACATAAGTACAGGTCGTCCTCGACTTACGATCAAATTTTTGTGGCTAAGTGAGACATTTGTTCACTGAGTTCCCCCCCCCCCCCCCCCCGTTTTACGACTTTCCTTGCCACATTTGTTAAGTGAATTGTTGCGGTTGTTTAAATTAGTCGCACGGTCGTTAAGGGAAGCTGTCTTCCCCCATGGACTTTGCCTTTTGGGAGGTCGCAAAAGGAGACCATGGGATTCCCCCGGGACGCTGCGACCGTCGTAAATGTGAACCGGTGGCCAAGCCTCTGAATTTTGATCACGTGATTGTGGCGACGCTGCGAAGGTCGTAGCTGTGAAAAACGGTCCTTAGGTCACTTTTTTTCCCAGTGCCGTTGTGAGTTCAAGCAGGCACTAAACGAACTGTTGTAAGTTGAGGACTACCTGTATTACTCGACCGAAGAGAGCCTGGTTAGAGTTCCGTTGAAGATCGCTGCTTCTCCGAGCCTTCAGGAGCCTCTCCGTGGTCGGGCGTGTGGAAAGCCACGTAGGGACACCGCTTGACGTTCAGGCAGACCAGTTTTTCCAAGCTCGCCGTGTTCACGATTCGGAAGCCGGCGGCACCACCAAAAGTGCTGGGCTTCCAGTATTCGGGGGAGCAGATGGGGTTCCCCAGGAGCCCCTTCAAGGAGAAGGGAGCCCCCATCTCTATCATGCTCTGTCCAAAGATGCCGTTGGAGTAGGTCTTCTCCACCAACAGGCCGGGGAAGAACTCCAGAGCATCAATGTCTCCATACAGCGCTTCCAATTTGGCAACCATATTTTCATCATCTGCATCCAGGAGAGAAAAGAGAGAAATCGGGCAATGAGGCACCTCAGCTTGTGAAGGACCTACCAAGATTGTCCACACCTGGACTTGGCTTTCCTGCTGTTCCACCCACTGTGGAAAAGCTATTTTGGAAGAGCTGGAGAAGCTTCTTGAATGAGAAGCGAGACGTCTTCAAAGTAAAAACAGGGAAGGGGCCCGTTGATGTTTTCAATGCTCAACAAATGCTTTAGGGTGGAAGGAATCGTTTACATCCACACAACTGTACAAGTCTACTTGGACAAGCCCTCAAAGAGCTCTTCCTCTTCTCCTGTCATCCCCACAAATTCATCTTCCTTCCCCTGTCCTGACCCTTTCTAAGAGAGACAATCGAGAGCATCCTGTCATATGGCATCACTGTCTGGTTTGGAAGCATTGCTGCTTCGGACAGGAAGGCAGTACAGAGAGTGGTGAGGACAGCAGAAAAGATGATTGGCAGTTCCCTCCCTTCCATCCAGGACATAGCACAGAAGCGTTGCTTGAGCAGCATCCGCAGCATTGTCTGGGACGCTACACGTCCTCTCCATGACCGGTTTTCCTTGTTCCCTTCTGGGAGGAGGGGGCTCCGTGGTATCCGAAGCAGAACATCCAGATTCAGTCCCAGCTTTGTTCCATACAGTATCAACCTTGTGAACTCTCAAGCTTCCTCCTTCCATTATGTATTCAAGATGGACAGTGATTAATATTTATATATTGCTTATATGTAAGGATGTAGATCTATAGTCCAGAGGTAGGCAACCTTGGCTCTTTTATGACTCGTGGACTTCAACTCCCAGAATTCCTAATTCTGGGATGATTATATATCAGGTAGGTTAGAGATTGGCATGTCAACCCAGATGGACTTTGTCTAGCTGGATAAAAGAGTTGGAAGGGACCTTGGAGATCTTCTAGTCCAGCCCCCTGCTGAGGCAGGAGACCATATACCAGGGTAGGCAACCTTGGCTCTTTTATGACTCGTGGACTTCAACTCCCAGAATTCCTGAGCCAGCATGGCTCAGCTTGGAAACCTCTCCCTTCCCCTCAGCATGGCTGGCCAAGGAATTCTGGGAGTTGAAGTCCACAAGTCATAAAAGAGCCAAGGTTGCCTACCCCTGGTTTATACATTATGTTGTATATAGTATGTTTTAAATGTGTACGTGTACACTTTGAGAGCAAGCAACTAAATTTCATTTTTAAGGTGTGCCATTGTGCCCACAGGAAAAAAATGACAATAAGGCAATCTAATCTAATCTATCTAAAACGTTCAGTTTAGCTTTCCAGATAGGGACATGTCCCTCATTCTTGTACCTAACACGGCCATGGCAGTTCCTTCAAGAGGTTCATACATGGTGACAGCATCTCAAGAAGTTGACTTAGAGGCTTCTTCTGGGGCTATTACCTGTCAGTTCCCGGTAAGGACGTGTACGGCTTCAGATGGAAACCTCTTCGGTATTCATTAAAAGGCTGGAGACGCATCAGCCGCGATTCCTTGATAAACTCCAATAGCCACTTTGAGAAGGTGCTTGTTGATATTCGGCTTCCCGCCGATCTGAAAAGGAGAGCCAGAGAAGGTCCTTTGTCAAGATCGCTCAGAATTGGCACGTTAGAAGAAGAAGACGACGGGCTGGATGTAACCCCCCGCTCTGCAAGCAGACGCCCTTGGATCTTGCCCCTGACCCACCTGTCCAGCTCGCTGCTTGGAAAAGGCCTCTACCAGGGCTCTATGCTGTAGTGGGTGAACAGGGTGCTGTTGACAGGAACTGGTCGTAACTGTATTCTCTGTCGGGCAGCTGGAAGGAGTCGGGCATTAAGGCGTGCCAGTGATACAGCTGGTTGAACTCCAGAGCGATGCGGTTCTGGTACTGGAACTGGGCCCCAAACAGAAGCTCGGGCGCAAACGTCAGCTTAAAGTGGTAGCCACTGAGATGCTGGACGTAATCCTCAATGACAATTTTGATCGTCTCACCTGGAAAGAGCAGAGGGAGGGAAGGAGGAGCAGCCTTGTAGCCACGGCCAATTTAGAATTTAAGAATGACAGAGTCGGAAGGGACCTCGGAGGTCTTCTAGTCCAGCCCCCTGCAGGAAACCCTATGCCAGGGATAGGCAACCGTGGCTCGTTTATGACTCGTGGACTTCAACTCCCAGAATTCCTGAGCCAGCTTGGGGGAACTCTGGCCCCCTCATGACTCGTGGACTTCAGCTCCCAGAATTCCTCAGCCAGCATGGCTCAGCTTGGAAACCTCTCCCTTTCCCTTCAGCGTGGGTGGCTCAGGAATTCTGGGAGTTGAAGTCAATAAAAGAGCCAAGGTGCCTACCCCTAGCCTAGGCCTAGGCCGCTTTATGACTCGTGGACTTCAACTCTCAGAATTCCTGAGCCAGCGTGGCTCAGCTTGGAAAACCTCTCTCTTTCCCCTCAGCGTGGCTTGGCTCAGGAATTCTGGGAGTTGAAGTCCACCAGTCATAAAAGAGCCGAGGTTGCCTACCCCTGCCCTATGCCATTTCAGACAAATTGGTTGTCCAATCTTTTCTTAAAAACGTCCAGTGTTGGAGCACCCACAACTTCTGGAGGCAGGTTGTTCCCCTGGTTAATTGTTCTAATTGTCAGGAACTTTCTCCTTAGTTCTAGGTTGCTTCTCTCCTTGATTAGTTTCCATCCGTTGCTTCTTGTCCAGCCTTCAGGCGCTTTGGAGAATAGCTTGACTCCTCCTTCTTTGTGGCAGCCCCTGAGATACTGGAAGACCGCTATCCTATCCCCCCTCATCTTCCTCTTTATTAAACTAGACATACCAATTCCAGCCACCGTTCTTCATATGTTTTAGCCCCCAGTCCCCTGATCATCTTTGTTGCTCTTCTCTGCACTCTTTCTAGAGTCTCAACATCTTGTTTACATCGTGGTGACCTTACTTTTTTTTAACCTTATTTTTTTCACCATTGGATTTCATTTTGTTACTCAAGTTGTCCAAACAAACACACACACACGCACACACTGCAGAAAAATGGCAGTGGCTGTGAAGGCATCTACAATTCCTTCTGAAATAGCTAAGAGTTGGGACAATAATTAAATAGTAGCTTATTTACATTGCCTGTTTGGGACTTCCTATGAACCCCAAACTCACAATAGGCAGCTTGGACAACCTGCCCACCTGTCAGAATAAGCCGGGCGGTCTGGAACAGCTGCTCATCGTCCCAGATAGGGTGTCTTGCTTCAGCAGGTCACAGACACGATTGTGCTCCCGCAGCCAGAGGGTGGCATACATCAGCAGGCCTGGAAGAAGACCAAAGACCTCTTGGCCTATGGCAAACCTCTGCTCCGGAGGGGTGCCTTGTGGGTAGATCATGTGCACGGCGGCTTCCATCACTGTTGGGGGGTACATTTCTCCCTTCATCACCTGGGGAGAGAAGGACAAAGGATCACACTTAGAAGATGGGGAGAGCGTCAGCCAAAAAAAGCTAACACAATCCTTGGTTGTATAAACAGAGGCATGGAATAAAAATCACCTGCCACTTTATAAAGTCTTAGTAAGGCCACACCTGGAATGCAGCACCCAGTTTTGGTCACCACATGACAAAAAAAAAAAAGATGTGGAGACTTTGGAAAAAGTCCAAAGAAGAGCAACTAAGATGATTAAAGGCCTGGAGACAAAAACCTATGAAGAACAGTTGCAGAATTTGGGTTTGGCTAGTCTAGAGAAAAGAGGGGCCAGGGGTGACATGATAGCTGGGTTCCAGTATCTGAGGGGCTGCCCCAAAGAAGAGGAGGGGGTCAATTTATTCTCCAAAGCACCAGAAGCAAGGCAAGAAACAATGGGATGGGAACTAATCAAGGAGAGAAGCAACCTGGAATAAGGAGAAACTTCTTGACAGTGAGAACAATGAACCGGTGGAACAGAAGTTGCCTTCAGACATTGTGGGTGCTTCATCACTGGCGGCTTTTAAGAAGAGACTGGACAGTCACCTGTCTGAAACGGTGTAGGTTCTCCTGCTTGAGCGGGGGGCTGGTACTAGAGACCTCCAAGGTCCCTTCCAGCTTCTATTCTATTCTATTCTATTCTATTCTATTCTATTCTATTCTATTCTATTCTATTCTATTCTATATTTAATTCCATTCCATTCCATTCCTTTATTCTATTCTATTCTATTCTTATTCTATTCTATTCTATATTGAATTCCACTCCATTCCTTTATTCTATTCTATTCTATTCTATTCTATTCTATTCTATTCTATTCTATTCCTATTCTGTTCTATATTTAATTCCATTCCATTCCTTTATTCTCTTCTCTTCCATCCCATCCCAAGCATCATAGAAGGAGTTCCAGGCCTCCCCAGTTGTTGCCATCGGCTGTGCTGGATAACAGTTCTGACAAGGCTGTTATCAAACAACTGGCATCCCCATCAAGGGCAGAGTCAAGGCTTTGGGTTCCAAATTCCCCCCAAAGTAGAGGGTAGGCAGATGGGGGGGGGGAAGGAAGCTGGGAAGTTGCCTCTTCATCTTGGACTCCACCCACCATCCTCCCGTTCTGGCTGGGAACGAGCGGCAGAGTGGTCCAGCAAATGGGGAGAACTGTGGAAAATGTGGGGAGAGGAGATAAGAGAAGATGCTTTCTGGGGTGGGGGTGGGGGTTGGGTGAAATCCATAGCCAGGCACAACCCCCCCCCCATTTAAGAGTTTGCAACAGGCTGCCAGAGACTTGTTTAACCTCCTCACCCTGGTATTTCAGCTTCCGTCCTTGAACAGGCGCAGGTGATGCTGCGTTCCAGGTTGTTCTCCGTAGATGTGGCCAAGGTCCACCTGCAGGGAAAAGCCGACGTAACTATGGGTGAGTTGTTCCCCTGTCTCCTTTGGGTCTATGCGAGCGTGTGTGTTTGTGTTGTGTGTGTGAGAGAGGGGGAGGTGGTTCAGTACAGGTGGTCCTCGACTTACAATAGATCATTTAGCGACCGTTCAAAGTCACAGCGCCACTGGAAAAATGGACTTAGGGACGTTTTCCACAGTTACGGCCTTTGCAGCATCCCCCACCGCCACAGGATCGAAATTCAGATGATCAGGAGGGGGTTCGTGCTTATGACCGTTGCTGTGTCCCAAGATCATGCGATTAATCTGGCTGGACTAGAAGACCTCCAAGGTCCCTTCCAGCTCTGTTCTGTTCTGTTTTGTTTTGTTCTGAATAGACTAGACGAGACTGGACTAGACTAGACTAGACTAGACTAGACTAGAATAGAATAGAATAGAATAGAATAGAATAGAATAGAATAGAATAGAATAGAATAGAATAGAATAGAATAGAATAGAATAGAATAGAATAATAAAAATGGAATGGAATGGAATAGAATAGAATATAGAATACAGAATACAGAATAGAATATAGAATACAGAATAGAATATAGAATGTAGAATAGAATATAGAAGAGAATAGAATAGAATATAGAATAAAATAGAGTAGAATAGAAAATAGAATAGAATATAGAATAGAATAATACAATAGAATAGAATAATAGAATAGAACAGAACAGAATAGAATACAGAATACAGAATAGAATATAGAATACAGAATAGAATATAGAATGTAGAATAGAATATAGAAGAGAATAGAATAGAATATAGAATAAAATAGAGTAGAATAGAAAATAGAATAGAATATAGAATAGAATAATACAATAGAATAGAATAATAGAATAGAACAGAACAGAATAGAATACAGAATACAGAATAGAATATACAATATAAAATAGAATAGGAAATAGAATAGAATAGAATATAGAATAGAATAGAATAGAATAGAATAAGAAGATAGAGTAGAATAGAGTAGAATAGAATAGAATATGGAATACAGAATAGAATATAGAATAGAATATAGAATAGAATAGAGTAGAATAGAAAACAGAATAGAATAGAATAATAGAATAGAATAGAATATAGAATACAGAATAGAATATAGAATATAGAATACAGAATAGAATATAGAATATAGAATAGAATATAGAATAGAGTAGAATAGAAAATTGAATAGAATATAGAATAGAATAGAGAATAGAATATAGAATAGAATAGAATGAATAGAATAGAGTTGGAAGGGACCTTGGAGGTCATCTAGTCCAACCCCCTGCCCAAGCAGGAGACGCCACACCTTTTCCGACTGAAGGCAGCCCAGTCTCTTCTTGAAAGCTTCCAGGAGAGAAACGTTGGGGACCCCTGAATCAATCCCGGGGGCTCCGGATCTGCCCTCCTCAGGAGCCTCCCCACCAGAGCTAAGACGAGAGGCCTCCAAATTCCGCTTTGGGGCGAAGCCTGGCCCTTCCCCGTCTCAGGATCTGCCCCGCACAGCCTCCCAGCCAGGTTGCCCATTCTAATCTAGGGAGGTGAAGGTTGGGGCCTGCGTCTCTCTCCCCTCACCCCGTGGCCCAGAGCCCGGGTGAATCCGCGGCCCATCTTCCCAAACGTCTTGAAGAATTGGTGGGTGAAGTGCTGGGCAAAGAAGGCGAACATCAGGTTGGTCCTCTGCGGGTCCGGATGGAAAGTCTGGCGCAGGAGAAGTTCTTCGGCCACCAGCTCGGCTCCTGGCAGCTCCAGTGGTCCTGGGAGGCAAAGAAGGAAGCCCTGCCCGGGTCTGGTCTCCTGGGCATGTGCAAGTCTCCCCCTCCTCCATTCCACACATTCCACTCCCTTCTACACTGGTGATTTTACCTAGTTGGATCATGAAAGATCTCGAAGAAAACAACCATGTTCAGGGAGAGCCAAGTATTCTGCAACCCTCCTCCTCCTTCTTCTCCCTCTCTCTCTTCTTCTCCCCCTCCCCTCCTCCTTCTTCCTCTCCCTCATCCTCTTCCTCCTCCTCCTTCTTCTTCTTCTCCTCCTCCTCCTTCTTCTCCCTCCTTTTCCCTCCTCCCCCTCCTCCTCCTTCTCCCTCCTCCTCCTCCTTATCCTCTTCCTTCTTTCCCTCTTCCTTCTTCTTCTCCTCTTCCTCCTCCTCCTCCTTCCCTTTCCTTCTTCTTCTTCCTCCACCTGTCCCTCCTCCCACCTCCCCCTCCTCCTTCTTCCTCCTCCTCCCCATCCTCCTCCTTCTACCTCCACCTCTTCCTCCTCCTCCTTTTCCCTCCTCCCCCTCCTCCTTCTTCTTCTCCCCCTCCTCCTCCTCCTTATCCCCCCTCCCCCTCCTCCTCCTCCTCCTCCTTCTTCTCCCTCCACCTCTTCTTCTTCTTCTTCTCCCTCATCCTCTTCCTCCTCCTCCTCCTCCTCCTTCTCTCTCCTCCTCCTCCCCCTCCTCCTTCTTCTCCCTCCTCCCCCTCCTCCTTTTTATTCTCCCTCCTCCTTCTTATCCTCCTCCTTCTTCTCCCTCATCCTTTTCCTCCTTCTTCTTCTCTCTCCTCCTCCTCCCTCCTCCCCCTCCTCCTTTTTCTTCTCCCTCCTCCTCCTTCTTATCCTCCTCCTCCTTCTTCTCCCTCCTCCTCCTCCTCCTTCTTCTCCTCCCTCCTCCTCCTCCTCCTGACAAAGCAGAGCCAGGCAGCCGGGAAAGGGGGCTACACCACGAAGTACCTTTCACTCCCATCGGAGTGGGGCAGTTGGGGGGCACCGGCGGGAGGATGCGGGTGAAGTAGCTGAGGTTGCTGTAGGATTCCCAGTTCAGGTATCCGTAGTTGCCGCTGAAGGTGGGCGGGCTGGGGATCAGGTTGGCCCGGGCTGCAGGGCGAGAGGCAGGAAGATGGAGGAGACTTCAGAGAGCGGGCACCTAGGACTCGCAGGGTAGGGGGTGTCCCGGGACTGGCAGCTGGGCGGGTCTGGGCCTGGTGAGCCTCTCCAGTCCAAGAGGGCGGGCAGCCTTTCTGAAGAAGAGGCGCGCCAATCTCCTTGGCCCGCCTGAGCCCTCGCCCGCTCACCCGTCAACACCAGTCGCATCAGAAGACCTTGGAGGAAAGTCCGGTTGACCAGGCTCCACAGCCAGCGGAAGTGGGTCAGCAAGTGATGAACGGAAGACGGGCTCGGCTTCAGGGTGTCGTACAGCCATGTCCAGAACTCTGCTGCGGGGGGGGGGGACGGCAAAGAAATTCTCTTAAAACAGTGGTTCTCAACCTGTGGGTCGGGACCCCCTTTGGGGTCGAATGACCATTTCACGGGGGTCGCCAAACAACGCAGTCCGCCATTTTTTCCCCCTTTTCCTTAGCTGTGCTACTCCCTTTTATTCTATTGGCTTTTGAGAGCCGATAGAATAGACTCTCTTGAATAGAGTCTACTTCTATTGGCTTTCGAAAGCCAATAGGAATGGTCCAGGCTGTCTCTGCCCTGCTGAGCCCGCCAAAAGTCCCATTCTGCAAACGGTGCTACGCCAGTTGAGTAGTCCCCGACTTACGACCGGTTGAGTAGTCCTCGACTTACGACCGGTTGGGGGTCGCGGCATTAAAAAGGTTGAGAACCATTGCCTTAAAAGATGTCCCGTTTGGAGGATTTATCAGGAAGAACCAACGGGAAGCTTCCCTTCTCAGTTCTGGGGAGTGAGGGGAGGGTACGTTGAGGTAGACTGCCTCTGAACACAGAGGCTCTGAGCCTCAGCTTCTCTCTGCGTACACAGACGTCGTCGAAAGCGATACTCACCCGAGCTGCAGTTGGTGCCATAGTATCCTGTCCGGGTACAATCACATTCATAGTCCTCCGTGCCAACACGGATGCACAAACCACTGTGTTGGCATGGGAAATAGCAGCAGGGGTCCACTGCAAGGACAGAAAGAGAAGCAAGGAAGGTCAAGAAGCAAAATCACAAAAAAACAATAATAAAAATGAGCAGGGCCTGAAACGTGATCACTGACAAATCGAGGAAACCGTCCAGCGTCATTCAAGCAAGAGAAGGGCGGTGTGGAAACTTGATAGATCAATCAGTCAAGACTTCTGTGTGTAAAAGCTCAAATGACTAGCTCTGAGGATACGGGTCCGGCTTCTGTTTTCACGTCAGGAAATGTGGTTTGCACTTAATCCTCGACTTACCCTCACAATGGAGCCCAACGTTTCTGTGGTTAAGTGAGACGTGTCATGGTTCCGACAAATGAAACTTCGAGGCATTGTTTACCTTAAAGAATCTTGATTCGAGAAGCATCACTTCGGCACGTACACAAGGCAAGCCAAAATCTGAATTCCCCTCCCCTGAGCATGTAGTATCGAGCACAATTCCCTCTTCTAATGAACAGTCGCAAATCACATTCTCCAATTAGTTTGAAATGCAGGCTTTCCCTCCTGTTCTCCAGACCCGCCATTTCTTATCTCTTATTTCAAAAAACCTTGGTTCTCACCCGAGTTACAATATTGTTGTCTAACTAAACTCCCGTGCACATTCCTCCTCCTCCCCCTCCAGTATCATCTATTTCTAACTCTAATTCTAAGAGTAAAATGGAAGAAGGAAAATGGCGGCATCTCCATACGTTGTCAAAGCAAGAACATCTGACGTTAGCAAGGTTGACAAGACATTTGAAAAAAGGGATTTACGACTTTTTTCACATACGACCTTTGCAGCCTCCCCAGGGTCACGCGATCAAAATCCAGACGCTTGGTTTTGCCCCACTTTACGACCTTTCTTAAGTGAATCGCGGCGGTTGTTTAAATTAGCAACGTGGTCATTCAGCGAACCAGACTTCCCCCATTGACTTTGCTCACCGGAAGGTCGCAAAAAGAGGATCGCCTGACCGTGGGACACTGCAACCGTCACACGTACATGCCAGTTGCCAAGCGTCTGGATTTTGATCATGTGACCTGGGGAGGCTGCAAAGGTCGTAACTGTGAAACAAAGTCGTAAGTCCCTTTTTTCAGTGCCGTTGTCACTTGGAACGGTCACTAAAAGAACTATTGTGAGATGAGGGCTACCTGCATTTGTCACTGGTCTGCATTGAAGTGTGCCCTCACACCGACAACTCGGCAGAAAATTTGACGCAAGGGGTTGTTGACTTGTAAGCTAAAACTTGTATAAGAGTTTATTTAATGTAGCTACCATAACAGCCAAGAGGCAAATTAACTTCAGATTGGATCTAAGTCTGTTTTCTTTCTTTCTTTCTTTCTTTCTTTCTTTCTTTCTTTCTTTCTTTCTTTCTTTCTTTCTTCTTTCTTTCTTTCTTTCTTTCTTTCTTTCTTTCTTTCTTTCTTTCTTTCTTTCTAACCGACACGACGTTAACCACACAATGCAATAGTTACAAAGCAACAGGTAAGTTGCTTTAACACGACAGCTTTACTTTTTAAAAACTTCGGTCTTGTCGAAGCAGGAAGCCTGCACAGCACCCCTTTGACTGTCGTGATGGGGATTGCATCACTCTGCAGAGGTTTTTTTTTTTTAGCAGCTGCAAAGCCAGGCCAGATGTGAGGAGTTGAGTCTGCTGTGACTCTTTGTGAATTGTAAAGTGCTAAACAAACTTCCTATCTGCCACCCATCTCAGGGTGGTGCCTGTTTCATGTCTGGAGAAGAAAAAACAGCATCTAGGACTGAGATAAACTTGAAGAACATAGAAAAATAGAGTTGGAAGGAACCGTGGAGGTCTTCTACTCCAACCCCCTGCTCAAGCAGGGGATCCTATACCATTTTAGACAATAATAATAATAATAATAATAATAATAATAATAATAATAATAATAATAATAATAATAAATAATAATAATAATAATAGTAAAGTTGGAAGGGATCTTGGAGGTCATCTAGTCCAACCCCCTGCTCAGGCAGGGAACCCTATACCATTTCAGACAAGTGGCTGTCCAGTCTCTTCTTAAAAACCTCCAGTGTTGGAGCATCAACAACTTCTGGAGGCAGGTTGTTCCACTGGTTAATTGTTCTAACTGTCAGGAAGTTTCTCCTTAGTTCTAGGTTGCTTCTCTCCTTGCTTAGTTTCCACCCGTTGCTTCTTGTCCTGCCTTCAGGCGCCTTGGAGAATAGCTTGACACCGTCTTCTTTGTGGCAGCCCCTGAGATATTGGAACACAGTCTTTATTTAAAAGTGTCCAGTGATGGAGCATCCACAATGTCTGAAGGCAAAGCTGTTCCACTGGTTAATTGTCTTCGCTGTTAGGAAGTTTCTCCTTAATTCCAGGTTGCTTCTCTCTTTGATTAGTTTCCATCTGTTGTTTCTTGTCTTGCCCTCTGGTGTTTTGGAAAATAGGTTGACCCTCCTCTTCTTTGTGGCAGCCCGTCAAATACTGGAATACTGCAATGATGTCCCCCCTAGTCCTTTTTTTTTCTAGACTATGCATACCCAGTTCCTGCAACTGTTTTAGCCTTCAGCCCCATAACCATCTTTGTTGCTCTTCTCTGCAGTCTTTCCAGAGTCTCAACATCTTTTTTGCATTGTGGTCACCAGAACTGGATGCTCTTCCAAGTTGCAGTAAGTGGAAAGGGGAATGTGAGGGTTTATCGTGGGTTACAGTCCTGGTGCATGTTTGTGTTCTGGGGCAGAGGTTGGTCCTAAGGACCCAGAGCGGTCAGCCCTGGTGACTCCTGGTCTCAAACAATTGCACTGCCTTCCCTTCGTGTCTGTCTTCAGCAGCCCTTGGGGCAAAGAGTGGTTTTTATAGTCTCTTAAAAGACAGAGCCCTGATAAGACCTCAAGATACGGTCTGAACTAAGCATGGATGTATCCAGGAGGCTGAGAACGGCCTGGGAAGCCTTTGATTTTTAAGGCTAATTTTGAGAACCCCTTGGCGTCATGAAAGATCAGATTCTGAAGTCCTAGAGGCGGCCTAGGAGAAAAGCCTCATGAGGGCCTTTGAACAGCTGGAAAAGAGAGAGATTCATGGACTCAATTGAACCCGTGCCCTTGCTGAAAGGGAGAGTGGAAGCAAAGGGAATCGGGAGATGACCAAGAAGCAACAAGACACAACCGGACTGGTCCAAATGGTGAAGAACATGCAGCCTCCAGGAACAGGATGAGTCTTTGAGCCCGACAGTTGTGCAAAATAAAGGGACCATTACAGGCGCACAAAGTTTTATTAGGGAAAAACCACACAGCGGGAAGGGTGGGACAAAAGAAGATGCTGGAACACAGAGATTTTTTTTTTCCATTATTGCTTCCATTTAAAAAAAAACAAAAAACAAAAAGCCCTTAGCAAAATTTGGGCAAGAAACAATCAATTCCAGGAAAATTCAGAATTGCTGCCTCTAGCAGATTCTCTCTGCCTCTTCTGAACCAGCTTCTCAACCAGGATTCAGATCCGGCTAAACTATCTCAAACTACAGATTCACACCGTTCAAGTCCAGGCGGGAGAATTAGAAATTCAGCCAGTGCCAAACCACGTTGGTACCCAACCTCTGCCAGCCAGGTTCACCGTGATAAAATCCTTCAGCGGTGCCTCTGTCCTTAGATGGTAGCAACGGAGCCGTTGCTTTGCGAAGACAGCTCATTAACCGTTTCCATCCTTTACTTCCAAACCAATTTCCAATATGCTTCAACAATCACAAATGCTAAATTGCAGCGCCAAGTCCCCGGAGGGGTCCAGAAACGGTGAGTGGGTCCGGATAAAATCCACCCCAACTCATAAGATCCCAGTCCTGCACGCAATCATGCCCTGCGCATCTCTGTCACATTCAAGAGTTGCAAAGTGGCAACAACTTTGGGCAAAAGGGGGCAGCCAAGCCCCCGCTCCCCCCCCATATAGCCAGGTCTGTTTCAAACGGCTGGCTTTCTCGCCCTCTTTCGTCCTACCTGAACTGGACTCTCCTGGGCTGGCGTTCAGACCCACTAGCAACGCCAAGGGCAGGCAGGAGGACCACAAACCTAGAAACAGAAAAGGAAATAGGTGGGTGGGAGGAAGGGGGGTGGGTGGGAGGAAGGTGTGGATGGGGGGGGGGAAGGCAGGAACTCGCCTGGGACTTACAGTGCATGGTGCAGCAGAGAAGGAAGGAAGGAGGGAGAGAGGCAAGGAGGGTCCCTCTGCTTCCACCAGGCTGCTGAATGGCTCCTGGACTTTTTCTCCAAGGCAGCTTGGTCTCCACCTTCCTCCAACGCTCCTCCTCCTCCTCCTCCTCCCTTGCCTCTGCCTACTCTGGGCTGTGGGTGCAGGAGCCCGGGGGCACCTTGTGCCAGCGCTGGGCAAAGCACCTTTAGCAGAAGCTCCAAAGCTATCCGAGGAAGCTTCTGTTAATGCGCCTGGCTGGCACTCTAGTCGCCCAACCCTTTCTCCCCCAGATACAGGAGATAAGCAGTCACGCCGCTGTTGTGGTTTTTTACTCCGGACTTCAGGAAGCGATGGGGGGCTTTGGGGGACCCCTGTAGTTGTCGCAGGCTTGGGGGTACGTGGCACGCTTCATCCGAAGCTCCGAGCCAGCTTCTCGTAGCTTGCTTCTCCAGGAAAAGTGGTAGAGAATAACCTGCTTCGGAAAGGCTGGGTGTGAACGCCTCGGCTACCCTGGCTTGGATCGGTGGTCGTGAACTGCTCAAATCCTCACCAGCCCTGGAGACCCAGCCATGGTGCCCACATTCTGGGAGAGGAAGCCCAATTATGCTGGCCAGGAAGGTGGTCTAAATTAAGCAGGGATGGGCCGCCGAGGAAGGCACATTATCAACGCCTCCCCCACCTTCCTGACGTCCTAGAAAACATTCTTAACAGCCCCGGCCCAGAACTGACCGATTTTTCTTCGGACAGCCCTTGGTGCCATCCACTCAGCAGCTGTTCTGAACTTTGCGGTGTCTTCTGATGTTCTGGGTTCGTATGGTTGTGATGGCTGGGAGGTCTGCTCTCAGCCAGGTTACCTTCGGAGGCATCAGGGGAGCTGTGCGCTGAACACACCCCTGGGAAGACAAAAGCTTTAATTTTGCAAATTGTTTTCATTCCCCTTTGCTGGTCTGAAATATTCGTCTTGCCTAAGGATTATTCTCTCTCTCTCTCTCTCTCTCTCTCTCTCTTTCTTGTGGCATTCTTTCAAACCAGCAGTAAATTTCAAGGAGGAGCAGTAGAAGTGCATTTACCAAAAGAATGAAGCCGCAAGGCTTTTGTGTGTGTGTGTGTGTGGGAGGGGAAGATTTCAAACGGATAGACTCTATCCAGAATAGCATTCTCCAGCTGGATGGCATCCAGATGGGCTGGGACTACCGTTTCCAGCAGCCCCAGCAGCTGTTAATGCCAGCACATCTGGAAAGCAACCGTTCCAGGAAGTCTGGTCTAGAAACATGGCTTTAAACAAGCTGGATGGAGCGTGAAAGATGGTTTGTTACTCTTAAGCCTTTCTAGGAGTAAAACAGATCGGGGCTGTGGGGTCTGCCACGAAATTTCGGATTTGAAAATCTTTTCTGCAGGTGTCCTAGGATGGTCACCAAGAAGCTGTGATCTGCAAAAAAAAAAACCATCTAGTGCAGGAGTAGGCAACCTTGGCTCTTTTATGACTGGTGGACTTCAACTCCCAGAATTCCTGAGCCAGCCACGCTGGGGGGGAAAGGGAGAGGTTTCCAAGCTGAGCCGCACTGGCTCAGGAATTCTGGGAATTGAAGTCCACAAGTCATGAAGGGGCCATAGTTTCCCTCATGCTGGCTCAGGAATTCTGGGAGTTGAAGTCTTCCCCACCGCTGATCTAGATCATGATTTGATGAGTTTAGATCAAGGGTAGGCAATCTTGGCTCTTTTATGACTTGTGGACCAACTCCCAGAATTCCTGAGCCAGCCATGCTGAGGGGACAGGGAGAGGTTTCCAAGCTGAGCCATGCTGGCTCAGGAATTCTGGGAGTTGAAGTCCACGAGTCATAAAAGAGACAAGGTTGCCTACCCCTGATCTAGTACATCTTCAAATAATCTGATTTCAAATAACCTGATTATTTGCTCCTCCTTGAGCAGGGGGCTGGACTAGAAGACCTCCAAGGTCCCTTCCAGGTCTATTCTGATTCTGACTTGACTCAGCCTCTTTCGAAGAGCTTTTTTTTTTCCCCTGCCAGGTTTTTAAATTTTAAAATATCTTTACAATCTTTTCAAATCAAATTGAGTTTAGCGCTTAGCGTATCGTAGTTCTTTTTTTTTCTTTTTCTTTTTAGTCCAAATCTCATATTGTCAACATTTTCTCTTTCCATGTTTTTCCTACTGCTTATCGTCTCCTGGGAGGTTTTTAGAAAACCCTTGCTTATTTTGAAAAGGGTTAAGCCGCTAACCCTTTATTATTGGACTATTTTATCCTATCCTGCAAGTCTCCTTAAGTATGTTTGTGTGTGGGTGTTGGAGTGGGATTTGTCTGTTTTGGGGCAGTTTGGAGATGTAGATAGGTCTTTTGGGTCAACCTTAAAAGCCAGTATATTGTTACAGGAAGTTTTTTCGGAGTAAAGAAATGAAGCAAACACGTCATGTATTTATGAAAGCAGTTAGTGAAAAAGTGGCCCAAAGCACAAGATGTTTATCTCTAAGGTGGAGAGCTGTTCTCCAGGAAGTCAGTGTTTAGTTAACTCAAGGGAGGGTCATTCTGCTAAAGTATCAGGAATTCAGACTATTTTTTATTGCATTAGGGGCTGTCGTAAAAGCTTACATGTCTTCCTAGCTTTCTTCCTCCCCTCCCCCTGCCCTTTCTCCTTTCCTTTTCCTTCCCTTCTTTCTCTTTTCCTTTTTCCTTCTTTTTCCTTCCCTTCCCTTTTTCCTTCCCTTCTTTCTCTTTTTCCTTCCCTTCTTTCTCTCCTTTTTCCTTCCCTTCTTTCTCCTTTCCTTTTTTCCTTCCCTTCTTTTTCCTTCCTTCCTTTCTCCTTTCCTTTTCTTTTTGCTTCCCTTCTTTCTCTTTTTCCTTCCCTTCTTTCTCTCCTTTTTCCTTCCCTTCTTTCTCTTTCCTTTTTCCTTCTTTCTCCTTTTCTTTCCCTTTTCCTTTCTCTTTCCTTTTTCCTTCCTTTCTTTCTCCTTTCCTTTTCTTCCTTCCCTTCTTTCTCCTTTCCTTTCCTTTTTCCTTTCTTTCTCTCCTTTTTTTCCTTCTTTCTCTCCTTTTTCCTTCCCTTCTTTCTCCTTTCCTTTCCTTTTTCCTTCCCTTTTCTCCTTCCCTTTTCTCCTTTCCTTTCCTTTTTCCTTCCCTTCTTTCTCTCCTTTTCCTTCCCTTCTTTCTTTTTCCTTTTTCCTTCTCTTTCTCCTTTCCTTTCCTTTTTCCTTTCTCTCCTTTTTCCTTCCCTTCTTTCTCCTTTCCTTTTTTCCTTCCCTTCTTTCTCCTTTCCTTTCCTTTTTCCTTCTCTTTCTCCTTCCTCAGCTTGGAAACCTCTCCCTTTCCCCTCAGCATGGCTGGCTCAGGAATTCTGGGAGTTGAAGTCCACGAGTCATAAAAGAGCCAAGGTAGCCTACCCTTGCGCTGGTTAATTGTCCCTACTGTTAGGAAGTTTCTCCTTAATTCCAGGTTGCTTCTCTCCTTGGTCAGTTTCCATCCATTGTTTCTCGTCCTTCCTCTCTCCTTTCTCCTCTCCCTTCCTTCTTTCCACAGTAGAGAAAAAAGTACAAGTGGAACATAAGCCCAAACTCTCTCAGAACAAAAGAGATAGCTGCAATAACCCTTTGCAATAAGAAAAATATTTCCCTGGGGCTTTTAAATCTCCCTCTTTAGCGATGCACCGCCACGGGGGACAACACAAACAGATTTTGGGTAGGCCTCTACCCTGGGGGGGGGGAGCAGAAGAGCCCTGGAAAATGCAGAAATCAGTTGCTGGACTTGCCCTCTGCATACGTGGACGTGAGGCCCTGCCTCCCACCTCTCCTAACAGCCACCATGCTCCAGGGAAGGAAAGATAAACCAGCTCAAAACAGGCCCTGCTGGAACTCTCACCTGGCCTCCCGCCCCTTTCCAGGTGAAGGGGGCTCCTGTTGCCCGCGCTAAAAACCTCTAACATTTTGACAGAGGTAAAACAGAGCAATAGAACTGAGCCTCTGTGGAACCAGAGCTGTTCTTTTCGTAACAGCAGGATCTAATCCATCAATCAGAACAGAGTTGGAAGGGACCTTGGAGGTCATCTAGTCCGACCCTCTGCTCAAGCAGGAGATCCTATACCGTTCCAGACAAGTGGCTGTTCAGTCTTTTTTAAACCATACCCAGGAATTGGGTATGTCTCGTTTAATGAAGAAAAGGACGAGGGGGGACATGATAGGGACATTCTAATATCTACAGGGGCTGCCCCAAAGAAGAGGGCGTCAAGCTATTCTCCAAAGCACCTGAAGGCAGGACAAGAAACAACGGATGGAAACTAAGCAAGGAGAGAAGCAACCTAGAACTAAGGAGAAAATTTCTGACAGTGAGAACAATTCACCAGTGGAACAACCTGCCTCCAGAAGCGGTGAATGCTCCAACACTGGAAGTTTTGAAGAAGAGACTGGACAGCCATTTGTCCAAAATGATAGAGGGTTTCTTGCCTGAGTAGGGGGTTGGACTAGATGACCTCCAAGGTCCCTTTCAACTTTATTATTATTTATTCCAGCAAATCCAGGAGCTGTGAGCAGATGTGAAATGTAAGCAGGGGGAAAATGTGTGTCTGAAACAGAGGGCCCTTTGAATGGATCTGAACTTTAGGGAATTAATAGAAAGAACTTTGAGAAAATTTAGGCTCTGTCTTCTAAGATGATCTGTTCTTAAAAAAAAAAAAAGACTGTAAATTTATCTTTCTAACTCTGCTTGGCTCTTTGAGAAGGAAGATGCCCGGGTAGAATCTCTACGGCTTCCGTCTCACTTTCTGTTTGCAGAAAGATAACGTGCTTCGGATGCGAGCAGCTCAGAAGGGGAAATCGTGAGGGTGTGAACTATGCGCGCAGCCGTGTTCCCAGACGGTTTATCTCTCAGCTGACCCTGCTTTGCATGCTGTCTTGGTTTGCAGTGGTCTTAAAGTATTAAGTAAAGTTAGAGATCCGGAGTCTCCTCTGAATGTCATTTTCCTTGCATAGTTTGTGTTTGAGGGGTAGACGCAACGGTTCAAGGTTTGAACTACAGTACTAGAAATGCAGAATAGTTATATATGGACATTCTTTAGTAGTGGGCCCCTCATCCACCGCTGCACGTTGGGGACCCCCTTTTGAGGAAGGCCTGGGTGGAAAGACCCACTGTGCTCAGGGCCTCACCGCAGGGCTGCTGGGAAGCATCTCATGCGCAGCTTGCGCTAATCCCAGAGAGCAGAAAGACCCATCTCGGCCTTGCCTTTTGACCAGGAGAGAGGGGCTAAAAAGCTGCTCTTCGTGTCTTCTTTCCATGAAGGATTAGTCGGTGGATAGACCCACCTAACCATCTCGTTGCTTAATGTGGCGTCGGAAAATGAAGGCCCTTCACACAATGCAATCCAAGGGGAGAAGGGAGTGTGGAACAAGAGGGGACTCCCCACAGTTTATTCGCTTCCCCCGTAAAACTATGTCTAGTTTAATGAAGAGAAGGACGAGGGGGGACATGATAGCAGGGTTCCAATATCTCAGGGGCTGCCCCAAAGAAGAGGGAGTCAAGCTATTCTCCACAGTGCCTGAAGGCAGGACCAGATGGAAAGTAATCAAGGAAAGAAGCAACCTAGAACTAAGGAGAAACTTCCTCACAGTTAGAACAATTAACCAGTGGAACAACCTGCCTCCAGAAGCAGTGAATGCTCCAACACTGGAAGTTTTTAAGAAGAGACCGGACAGCCATTTGTCTGATAGGGTATAGATTATGATTTGATGAGTTTAGATCAGGGCTAGGCAACCTTGACTCTTTTATGACTCGTGGACTTCAACTCCCAGAATTCCTGAGCCAGCCATGCTGAGGGGAAAGGAAGAGGTTTCCAAGCTGAGCCATGCTGGCTCAGGAATTCTGGGAGTTGAAGTCATAAAAGAGCCAAGGTTGCCTACCCCTGGTATAGGGTCTCCTGCCTGAGCAGGGGGTTGGACTAGATGACCTCCAAGGTCCGTTCCAACTTTATTATGCCAGATGTTCAGACTGGTTTGGCATTTTGTCTACCTATCGAGTCCTTACCAAGGACCTGGAGTAAGCAGATGTGGATGTTTGATGTTATTACAGATATCGTTGTAGGATGGAAGCAGTTCCTATTATCATCATCATCATCATCTTGCGGGTCATTTAAAGGTGCTGTTAAAAGCAGAATTTGTGACCCTGAAAATTCTCCACAGACTGTTCAATCAGAAATGGTGGGGACCCTCCCATGTAGCTGAAAGCAGTTACACTTTCATTATCAGAAATTATAATAGAGCTGGAAGGACCTTGGAGGTCTTCTAGTCTGGCCCCCTGGACAGTCACTTGTCTTAAGGTGGTATTGGGAGCAGGGAGCTGGACTAGAAGACCTCTAAGGTCCCATCCAGCTCTGTTCTGATTGATTGAAATGCTCTGTTTGAGCACAGCATTGGAGTAGATAACCTCCAAAGTCCCTTTCCAGCTTCTATTCTGATTCTGAATTCTTTAGGGGTTTGCCAGGTCACCCCCCCCCTCCCACAATTTGCGTGTCACACAACAACAACAACAAAACTTGTTTTTAACATTTGCAAACTAGCAGGAGAACCCTGAGAATCGGTTGGGAAGTAAATTTAAAGAACAATTAACGGAATACCCAGAAGGATTACTGTACTCAAGGCACGTTTGAGGCCGGCAATAATCGCGAAACACACACACACACACACACACACACCCGCCTTTCTTTCCAGCAGGGAGAGAACTTGGAAAGAAGCCAGGCGGCCTCGGGGCGTCTATTTTGGGGGGTGCCGGTGGAAGTGGGGGCATTCCCAAGGGAGACCCAGCTGCAAACCCCGCCCAAGAGGAGAGAAGGAAAGGGGGCCACCCGGAGATGCACGCCCAACTCGGGGCAGACCCGGACCCAGCAGGGGCTCCGTGAGGCGGGAAAAGGAGCCGCTCCGGGGAGAGAAGAGGCAGCAGCGGAGGCGGGAAGGGTTCCCCGGCCGGCAAGGAGAGCCCCCGTCCACCCCCTACCCTCGGGGTGGGAGGAGCCAACGCGGGAGGGGAGGAGCCCAGACTGGGAGGCGGAGTGAAAAAGGGCGGCGCAGCAGGATCGAGCAGGGGGGCGGGGCCACGCGGCCGGCAAGCCAATGGCATGGCGCAGGAGGCGCCCGTATGCAAATACGAACGGCGTGACGGGGACAGCCCTCAAAGGCCACCTGAGGAGACTTCACGGAGAGGCGGCGCCCGGAGAGGAAGGGGCGGAGCTTCGCCGAAAAGGTGGCGCCCCACTTCCGGAATCAGAGAGCTGACCCGAGGAGAGCGGCACTTCGGGGGCGGAGAAACCGGATGCAGGTAGAGCGCGGGGGCTGCTGGGAGTCGCGGTGAGGGGGAGGCCGGGGCTGCCTCGGGCCTGTCAGGAAAGGGTCGGGGAGAGGCGGAGGCTTCGGCCTTCCTCCCCGGGAGGGTGGGCGGGCCTGGGACTCCCCTCCGGGGAAGGGACGAAGCCGTGACCCGCCTCTCCTCCCCCCCTTCGCCCCTGCAGGAGGACGGGCGAGCCCGGCGGAGGAAGGAAGGAGGCGCCGCCCGAGAGGAGAGGAGGCCCCGCGGAGCAGCCCCGGGAGGAGACGGCGGGGAAGGCCCGGCAGGGATGAGCCGAGGGGGACTCTGGGAAAGGAGGCCGCCTGGAGGGAGAAGCGGGGAGCAGGAAACGGGCAGAGAAAAAAAATACCAGTGCACAGAATGTGAAAAATCCTTCAGAACGAATGAAAACCTCGAAAACCACCTGAGAATCCACTCAGGAGAGAAACCATTCATATGCCCGGAGTGTGGGAAGAGCTTCAGTCAGAGGGGAACCCTTTACGCCCATCGGAGGATCCACACGGGAGAAAAACCCTATAAATGCCTGGAATGCGGGAAAACCTTCAGTTTAAGCGGAAACCTTTACGCCCATCAAAGGATCCACACGGGCGAAAAACCATTTAAATGCCTCGAATGCGGAAAAACCTTCCGGCTGGGTGGAAACCTTTACATACACAAAAGAACCCACACTGGAGAAAAGCCATATAAATGCCTGGAGTGTGGGAAAAGCTTTATTGTGAGTGGGCACCTCCTTCGACACCAAAGCACTCACACAGGTGAAAAGCTGCATAAGTGCCTGGAATGTGAAAAAAACTTTAGCGAGAGGGAAAGCCTTTGCAAACATCAAAGGATCCACTCAAGAGAAAAAATGCATAAATGCCTGGAATGTGGAAAGAGCTTCAGGCAGAGGAGAAGCCTTTCTAATCACCAAAGAGTTCACACTAGAGAAAAAGAATACAAATGCCTGGAGTGTGAAAAGAGCTTCAGTCAGAGGAAAAGCCTTTCTAATCACCAAAGAGTTCACACTAGAGAAAAAGAGTATAAATGCCTGGAGTGTGAAAAGAGCTTCAGTCAAAGGGGACACCTTTATAGACATCAGAGGATCCACTCGGGGGAGAGACCATACCAATGTCTGGAGTGTGGGAAGACCTTTACTGAAAGTGCACATCTCCGTCAACATCAAAGGATCCACACAGGAGAGAAGCCGTACGAGTGCCTGGATTGCGGAAAGAGATTCCGTCAAAATGGGAGTCTTTATATGCATCAAAGAATTCACACAGGAAACAAACCATATAAATGCTTAGAGTGTGGAAAGAGCTTTATTGATGGGGGACAACTCAGTCAACATCAAAGAATCCATACAGGAGAGAAACCATATCGATGCCTGGAGTGTGGAAAAGCTTTCAGTCGGGTAGAACACCTCAGTCAGCATGAAAGAATTCACACGGGACAGAAACCGTATAAATGCATAAAGTGTGGAAAGAGTTTCAGTCACAAGGCAAGCCTTTACGCACATCAAAGAATCCACTCGGGAGAAAAACCCTTTAAATGCCTAGAGTGTGGGAAATGCTTTACACAGGGTGGACATCTCTGTCAACATCAAAGGATTCACACGGGGGAGAAACCCTATAAGTGCCTGGAGTGTGGAAAGAGCTTCAGTCAGCGGGGAAATCTTTATAGCCATCAAAGAATCCATTCAGGTGGGAAATCCTATAAATGAACTTGGCATTGGAAAGAAATTTGCTCAGAGGGAACACCATCAACTTCAAAGAGTTCGCACAAGAGTAAAAAAAAAAAAACCTGTACGTGCCTCGAGTGCAGAAAGAGCTTCAGTGACAACGTAGGCCTCAGTAAATATTACGGACCTCACCTGGAGAATCAATTTTTACAGATATGTACAGATTGAAAAATCCTTCAAAAGAAATGGAAATCTCCCCAAACCATCCAAGCAAAACTATAGAAATGGACAGATAAAAGTCAAGATTTTCCCCATCCAGTTGTTTTGCGATTCTTAAGGGCTGTGCTTATCTGTGTTTCTTCGCCAAGATAGATAGCGTGATCCAGAGACATTTCTGTCATCATGTGGCCAGCATGACTATATGCTGATGCGCCTAGAACGCTGTTACTCTTCCACCAAAGTGCTACCTGTTTATCGACTTTCATTTGCATGTTTTTAAATGGCTATTTGGGCAGGAGCTGGGGCTCATCCCATCACATAACTCTTGTCAACACCAGGAAGATCCAGACAGTTCCTATGTGTATAGAGATTTATCATAAGCTTAAGCTCTCTACAAGAATCTGAACTACTAACTGTCAAGGGAAATTAACAGGAGTTAAGAATAGAAAGGAATTCAGGGTGGGCTGGACTTCGATCTCTTGTGGGCACGAAGAGACTCACAACTAATGAAGCATTTGACCTCTCCCTCGGGCTAAGCCTGGTCATAAGCCTGGTCATCTACAGCTCTTGGGTTTTAAACCTGGGCTGTCAACTTTCCAGCCGACAAGCTCAAAGTCTTTTAACCGCCATCGCATCCCCTTATAGAGTGTTACTACAATGCTTCAGTACCCAGCAATGTCAGTGTAGCCCTGGATGTAACGCATGTTTTTTTTAAAGGCTAAGAAACTCCTCAAATATTTATCACAGATCTAATTACCATCCAATAAAACCCAGATGTGGATACTTATTTTTCATTGCCATCTCAACCTGTGTGCTTCAACTTGAGTGCATAATGTATTATCAGCCCAAGCATTAGGCATCAAGCTATCTGAAACAGGGCCATTTTACTTAGTTCCTTTCTTGCTACAGTTTAATGATTGTGCTATTTTGTGTTGCTTCATAGTTGAATTTGAATGACGTTACAAATTATTTTTCTCTGATCGCTCGTGTCTTACAAATTGATCCACGTCTTGCAAATACTGCGAGGAGTACATATACCTATTAGCACGACTGTATTCAATTATGCATACTTATCCTCACAAATTTGTGGTGCTCTATTTTATATATTACTCAGCAAGCTGGAACAGAATCTGTCTTTTTTTTTTTTTTTTTTTAGTAGCTGAGGCTCATGCAAGTTAGATCTCTTGTGGGCGCAAAGGGACTCATGGCTTATGACACATTTGACCTCTCCCACGGGCTCAGCCTGGTCATCCCCTTCAATTCTTGAGTCTTGAATCCGGGCTGTCAGCTCTCCAGCTGACAAGCTCAAAGTCTTTAACTGCTGAGCCATCCCGCCCCATTATAGATAGAGTGTTGCTACAGTGCTTTAATACCCAGCAAAGTCAATGCAACCCTGGGGATGTAATGCACAAAGGTTTTTTAAAGGCTAAGAAACTCATTGAATATTTACCACACATCTAATTACCATCCAATGAGGTGCTTTTTTTTCAAGAGGCAATTGGACTTCATTGATTTTCTTTCAAGACGTTTTGCTTCTCATTCAAGAAGCTTCTTCAGCTCTGAACGGCCTCCCCCTCACCATCTCCTGCAATTCCCAGCAGCCCCCGTGCTCTACTTGCAGCTGGTTTCTTCGACTGAAGCACCACGCTCCTTCAATCAGAGCTGATGAGAAGCAAAACGTCTTCAAAGGAAATCAAAGTCCAATTGCCTCTTGGAAAAAAAAAAAGCACCTTAGCGACAACGATGACCTGGACAACTGAGAATCTCCACAGACGTTTACCCTTCATTGCCATCTCAACCAGTGTCAATCTGAGTGCATAATGTATTATCAGCCCAAGTATTAGGAATCAAACAGGACCATTTTATTATTTCCTTTATTGCTATGGTTGACTGATTGTACCATTTTATTGTAATAAAAACTTAGTTTTCATCTACATTAACAGTCTGTAGACCTTTGAAAGTGGTGACTGGCACATAAGTAACCAGTGTATACAACTTATTGGATGAATCTTCATCTTCATTGCGCTTTCGGGATAACCGTACACGGATACAATAAGGAACATTCCTTATTCCTTTCGCCCACACAGCCTTGTTCAATCGGGTATCAATGCGTACATCAAGAATACCCATTTCCTTCATAGCAAATTTTCGAATCTCCTTAAGAGCACGAGGAGCCCGTTTTTTGAAGCCCACACCATGGATCCTTTTGTGAATATAATATATTCTCGAATAACCACCTCATTAATCGCTGATTGGCCTTTCTTCTTTTCACCACCTTTGCAAGGGTCATCCTAATTAGGACAAGCGCAGAAAGATTGTACCATTTTATGTTGCTTCCTAGTTTGAATTTGAATGACGTTACGGATTGTTTTCTCTGACCATCGTTTCTTACAAATTGATTCGCATCTTGCAAATACTGCGTGGAGTACATAAATCTAGTAGTAGCGTGACGGTATACAATTACACACACTTACCCTCGAATTTGTTCAAAAGGTCAATGGTGCTGTATTTTATATATTACTCAGCAAGTCAGACCAGAATCGGTCTTTCCAGCAGCTGGAAGCTGAGGCTGAACTTCTGATGAAACAGCCCCTTTGTCTCTGCTTCCTGGAGCTGTCACAATATCCAAATATAAGCCACTTGCCTATCCCCCTTGGCTGGAACACATCTGTCCCAACACAGCTGATGGGCAGCAAACAGAGGAAGCCAGGTGTATGTTGCCGTGTTCAAAGCTGTTTATTTTCAGGTAGCTTTTAAGTGCCAAATGTAACATCTCCCCCCAAAAATGCTGTTAAGTGATTGAATCTGGGAATCTGGGCATGGCCCTGAAGGCCTGTGAAGGAATTTAGATAAGATAACCTTTATTGTCATTTTTATACTGTGGGCACAATGGCACACATCAAAAATGAAATTTAGTTGCCCGCTCTCAAAGTGAAGCACATAACACACATCTAAACATACTAGGAACAACATATGTATAGGCCCACGCCCCTACATATACGTAGCAAATAAATATTAAATACTGTCCCTCTTGAATATATAACGGAAGGAGGGAAAGGTGCCATGACGTCCTCCCCCCCCCCCCCCGTTTGTCTTCTTTAGGGTTTGATGCTTCAGCTGCTGAAGCTGGAATGAGTTCCTGAGAACAGTTCAGAACTGACATTGGTTGTTAGTGAAGGCAAATTCAAATTTAGCATAGAGCTGGAAGGGACCTGAGAGGCTAGAGGTGGCTCTTCAGTCTTTTCTTAAAAACCTCCAGTGATGAAACACCCACAACTTCTGGTGACAAGCTCTTCCGCTGGTTAATTGTCCTCATTGTTAGCAAGTTTCTCTTGAGTTCCGGGTTGCTTCTCTCCTTAATCAGTTTCCATCTACTGATTCTTGCTTTGCCTTCGGGTGTCTTTGCAAAATAGGCTGACCCCCTCTTGTTTGTGGCAGCTCATCAAATTCCGGAATGCTGCTATTATGTCACGCCTAGTAGTTCTTTTCCCTAGCCCAGGGGTGTCAAACTGCCAAACCAAAAGTGCTCCCACCCCACTGCCGGCAGGAGTGGGGAAGCAGGTCGTGTGAACAGAGCCTCGGGTCCCGCTGGGCCTTCCTTTAGGTAGCTCTAGGGCCGAGATGGGGAACGATGGCCCTTTTATGACTTCTGGACTTCAACTCCCAGAATTCCACAGCTCGCGTGGGCCACAAATCATAAAAGGGCCATCAGCGATCGCCCTGCTCGTTCCTTCCCTTTCGCAGCTGAACGCCTGCAGGGGGCGCCAGCGGCCTCGCTCTGTTCCGCCTCCTACAAACATGGCGCCAGGAGCTCCCTCACTTCCGCTTCCGCCTCTAAACATGGCGCCCCCCAGCATTTCCACTGGTAGTTTTATTTATTTATGAGACTTATATATACCGCTTTAAGTGCAAGCACTCTCTAAGCGGTGTACACCAGTAAGCAATGTGTGTGTGTGTGTGTGTGTGTGTGTGTGTGTGTGTGTGTGTGTGTGTGTGTATATATATATATATATATATATATATATACACACACACACACACACACACACACACACACACATTGCTTACTGGTGTACACCGCTTAGAGAGTGCTTGCACTTAAAGCGGTATATATAAGTCTCATATATATATATATATATTGACATTGCCCCCAACAATCTGGGTCCTCATTTTACCTACCCCGGAAGGATGGAAGGCTGAGTCAACCTTGAGCCGGTGAGATTTGAACCGCTGACCTGCTGAACACAGTCAGCCACTTTGCACTGCCTACTCCAGGGCATTCCTCCAGCTCCGGCCGCCACGAACCACGGGCCCTTCCTTGCACCTGCCCAGGAACCGCCAGGGAGAGGCGCTCTGAGGACCTCAGTCCCCTCTTTACTGCGGGAAGTGCCGTGGCCATTCCCGGCCCTCGAGCTGAAGTAGAGCCGAGCAGCAACTCCCCCACCGGCCACCAGGGGGCAATAAAGGACGGGTACTGGTGCCCTCTGCCGGCCCTCGAGAGCGCTGCAGGCCAGAGATGCTCTCTCCCGGGTTTCCTTTGGAGGGCAGCTCTTCCTCCCAAGGAGGTGGGACACTAAATTAGAGCTCACAACAACCTGCCCAGGTAGGCTGGCGAAGGCACTGCAGAGGGGTTGCCTGGGGGCCGCGGGGGGAACCTGGCCGGAGCCCCCAGGCAGGGCGGAGGGAGGAAGCGCCTCCCCCAACTCTCACCTCCCTGAATGCCCCCCAACCTCCCCCCCCCGCCCTGCCTAGGGAGAGACCCCCAGGATGGGGGGGAGGGGCGGAGACGCAGCCCCGGGAGGCCCCTCAGTTCCGCCGGCCTGGATGCGGGGGGGGGCGAGGGGGGGAAGAAGATTTCAAGGGGGGACCCTCGCCCCCACCTCCCCGCCGAACAGAATCTTCGCTACTGCGCAGGCGCCAACTGGCTCTTTCGAGGAATGAGGACGCCGATTGGTCGCTTTGAGGAGGGCAGCGATTGGCAGGAGGACTCCTCGGGACGCTCCATTCAAAAGGATGAGGAAGAGCTCCCGGCAACAGGCAAAGGGCTCGCAGCGAAGTCCCGCCTCCGCTTCCGGAAACGAAAGGAACTGAGGCGCCCTAAGTGATTCATCCACGAACGGGCTCGGAGCCAGGTAGGGCGCAAGGGATGCTGGGAGTGGCAGTCCGAGGGGCTCTCTGGCGGAGGAAGGAGAGAGGGAGGGAGGGAGGGAGGTTTGTCAGCCCTCGGCCTGCCCGGAAAGACTCACTGAGAGGCGCCATATGATGATGGCTCGGGGGAAGCGGGACGCAGATTGGTCGCTCTGGGCAGGGCAGCGATTGGCTGGAGGACTCCACGGGGCGGTCCATTCAAAGGAAAGAGGAAGAGCAACCAGGAAGAGGCCTCGCAGCGAAGTCCCGCCTCCACTTCCGGGAACGAATAAAACCGAGGCGTCCTCATTGATTCGCCGGCTGACCGGCTCGAACCCAGGTAGGGCGCAGGGGATGCTGGGAGTCGTAGTCCGAGAGGCTCGGGGGGAGGCCGAGGCCTGGTCTGGCGGGACGGGCGCTGGGAGGGAAGCCTGCCCGGAAAGTCTCACTGAGAGCAGGAGGCGGGGTGGGCGGGGATGGGACTCTCCTCCGGGAAGGGACGAAGCCGTGACCCGCCTCTCCTTCCCCTTCGACCCTGCAGGAGGACGGGAAAGCCCGGCGGAGGAAGGAAGGAAGCCCCGCGGAGCAGCCCCGGGAGGAGACGGCGGGGAAGGCCCGGAAGGGATGAGCCGAGGGGGACTCCGGGAAAGGAGGCCGCCTGGAGGGAGAAGCGGGGAGCAGGAAACGGGCGGAGACCCCGAGACGGTCCTGGAGGGCGGAGGGTCCTTCGGGACAGGCGGAAGACTCGGGAATCCCCAGAGAATCCAGGAGGGTGGAGAGAAATATGAGTGCCCGGAATGTGGAAAATCCTTCAAAAGAAATGGAGATCTTAAGAAGCATCTAAGAATCCACACTGGAGAGAAACCGCATAAATGCCTGGAGTGTGGAAAGAGCTTCAGTCACACCAGCACCCTTTATGTACATCTAAGGATCCACTCAGGTGAAAAACCTTATAAATGCCTTGAGTGTGGAAAGAGCTTCAGTGTGAGTGGAAGCCTTTATAAACATCAAAGGATCCACTCAGGAGAGAAACCTTTTAAATGCCTGGAGTGTGGAAAGCGCTTCAGTCAGAGCAGCAACCTTTATGCACATGAAAGAATCCACTCAGGAGAGAAACTGCATAAATGTCTGGAATGTGGAAAGAGCTTCAGTGTGAGGGGAAGCCTTTATAGACATCAAAGAATCCACTCAGGAGAGAAACCTTTTAAATGCCTGGAGTGTGGAAAGAGCTTCACTAAGAGGGAAAATCTTTGTACACATCAAAGGATCCACTCAGGAGAGAAACCGCATAAATGCCTGGAGTGTGGAAAGAGCTTCCGTCAGAGGGGAAACCTTTATACACATCAAAGGATCCACTCAGGAGAGAAACCGCATAAATGCCTGGAGTGTGGAAGGAGCTTCAGTCACAGGGAAAGGCTTTATACACATCAAAGGATCCACTCGGGAGAGAAACCGCATAAATGCCTGGAGTGTGGAAGGAGCTTCAATCACAGGGGACACCTTTATGTACATCAAAGGATCCACTCCGGAGACAAACCAAATAAATGCCTGGAGTGTGGAAAGAGCTTCCGTCAGAGGGGATACCTTTATGTACATCAAAGGATCCACTCCGGAGAGAAACCGCATAAATGCCTGGAGTGTGGAAAGCACTTCAATGTGAGAGGAAACCTTTATAGACATCAAAGGATCCACTCACGGGAAAAACCTTATAAATGCCTGGAGTGTGGAAAGAGCTTCAGTCAGAGGGGACACCTTTATAGACATCAAAGAATCCACACAAGCGGAGAAAAGCTATAAACGCCAATTTAGCTTGCAGTTACCTTTTTAAAAAAATAACGGCTGCTAGGCAGCTCAAGCATCTTCACCTAGCAAAAGCAAAAAACAGAGCTGGCTCAGCACTTGTTTGGCCATGTGGCCATGGACAAAAAACAAAAACAAAACGCAAACCCTGCAAACTTCTTGTAGCCCCGAACAGCCAAGGAAGGTCAGAGAAATAAAAATGGCCACCACAGCATTAGTGATTGAAACCAAGTCACATGGCTAGACAGACCTTTTGGGTCGCAATTCTGAATTTCTAATGTAAGTACCCTTCCTGAATTAATTTAATCGTTTTTGTGAAAAGTGGCTCAATGAACTCTCGTATCTGGGGGACTACCTGCAAATGCCTCCAGTGTGGAAAGAGCTTTACTGAAAGTCAGGGTCTCCATAAACATCAAAGCATTCACAGAGAAGAAAAAGCATATAAATGTCGGGAGTGTGGAAGTAGCTCTAGTCAGAGGGGAAACCTTTACCGACATCAAAGACTCCATTCAGGAGAGAAACCATATAAATGCCTGGAGCGTGGAAAGGGTTTCTGTGGGAAGGGAAGTCTTTGTCAGCATCAATCCACTCGGGAGAAAAACAATACAAATACCTTGAGTGTGGAAAGAGCTTTATTGTTTGTGGACACCTCTATCGACATCAAAGAATTCACATGGGGAAAAAAACGCTAAATATGCCTTCAGTCACAACGGTGTCACTGAAATAACAATAGCATTTAGGCTTATATGCCGCCCCATATGCTCTACAGCGCACTCTGGGAGATTTCCAAAGGAAACATTATTTGCATATTGCCGTCAACAATCTGGGCCCGCCTTTTACCATCCTCAGAAGGATGGATGACAGTCAAGGCTTGAGTGCTCTCAGAATCAGACTCCAGGGTGTAGACCGTCTGCTTCCAATACTGCACTAAGAAGCTACTTGAATGTTTATCACAGACCTAAGTAAGTCAGGTGTGAACTGTTCCCCTTCATTGCTATCTCAACCTTTGTTAACATGAGTCAATACTATTCTCAGACCAAACATTCAGGAGTAAGTAAACTTATGCACAGCACCATTTTATTATTCCCTTTGTTGCTACACTCTGTTTAATGATTGTGCTCCTCTGTGATGCCAAATAGTGGAATTTGAATAATTTTACACACTTTTTCAAGGGGCATGTAATTTTACTCATTGCACACCCAGGAATTTGATGCTGGTAACCATCTCCACAGTTGAATCATTAATGCACAGAGAAGTGTGGCTGTGCCTGCCTTTTCTGAAATCGACAATGATTTCTATGGTTTTTCCGGTATTTAAAACTAGGCTGTTTTTCTTACGCCAGATCAACAACCCCTGAACCTTCTTGCAGTAAGCGCCCTCATTGTCACCATGTGCTCAACAAAATGGTATTAGGGGTATTTGTTCCAACTTGCACATATTGCAGCCTTTGGTAAGAAAATCAAGAATCCAGTTACACAAAGATTGTTTAAGCCCAAAAGGCCCAATTTGTCTACTAGATGCTGGGGAATGATTGTGTTAAATGCCGAACTGAAATTGTGTGGTTGAAATTGTACCTTTCACCAACAGCCTCATTTCACTCGTGACAATCATACCCATATCAGCATTCTCCTTTTAATGCAATGGACATTTCAATGGTTATGCTTAATATTATGGGATGTTACTGTCCATGTCTCTGGTGTAACTGAGCAGCGTGATTTGTTCCATCCAATCAAGTCTTGTTTTGTACTTTTTCTACTGTAAGGCGTATAAAATGAAACCCGATTCTGTATCCTGGATTCCCCCTTTTCATTGAGGGAAATCTCTTTGCTATAATAGAGTAATAAATTGCCTTTAAATGATCATCCCACTTGGTGCCTATTTGGAGCAAGTGTGAAAGAGCTCCTCCATCTCATTCCTATAATCTAAATGGCTTTTCCAAACATCAGCACCATGTAAGGCCATCTCCAGATGTGTGAAGTAAGGAAGGCTGGACTAGGACAGGCAAAGCCCCGGAAATCCAGCCCTTCTGAACAATCCCACACTTAGCACGTGTGAATGTGGGTGTTAGATCCCATGGAAGTAATTTGTTGTGTGAATGGAAACAAGATGTTGCTGAACTATAAACTCCCAGGTTTCTTGCCAATCAGCCTCTGCAGTGCCTTTGCCAGCCTACCTGGGCAGGTTGTTGTGAGCTTAATTTAGTGTCCCACCTCGGGAGGAAGAGCTGCCCTCCAAAGGAAACCAGAGCTGAGCATCTCTGGGCAGCAGCGCTGCCAAGGGCGAGCAGAGAGTACCAATACCTGTCCTTGGCTGTCCCCTCTCGCTGGCAGTTCCTGGAGAGGTGCAAGGAAGGGTCCAGGGTTCGTGGGGGGCGGAGCTGGAGGGATGCCCAGGAAGTCAGACGCGTGGCCTTCTCCGGCCACAAGGGAAGAAACCTACAAGTGGAAATACTGTGGGGGGCACCATGTGTATGCCGGCAGAAGCGGAAGTGAGAGAGGCTCCTGGCGCCATCTTTCTCAGGCGGAACAGCTGGAAAAGGGAAGGAAGGAACAGGGCGATCGCTGATGGCCCTTTTATGATTTGTGGTTCATGAGGGCTCTGGAATTCTGGGAGTTGAAGTCACAAATCATAAAAGGGGCATCATCATCTTTCTTCACCTCGGGCCTAGCACAACTTAAAGGAGGACCCAGCGTGACCCGAGGCCGTATTCACACGACTTGCTTCCCCACTTCTGACTGGCCATTCCCAGTCCCCTGGCATTGTTCAATAGGCTGTTTGGAGGGCTGTGCAAATGTGAGGGCTTCCCTTTCCACTGAGGCTTATTGCAGAGACTCACCCAGACAGTGACCCGGAGGACTCTGTCTGGCCCTAGACATTGTTGGCTGACCTGGGAAGTGAAGTTTGTTTAGTGTTAGTTGGGACTTGGATGGGAGACCACTAGGAAATGCAAGAGATGCTGTCCAGCACTGGAAAATTAAAAAAAAAGAACCAGCTCAGTCTGTATCGCTGTTCAGAAAATGCCTCTAAGGTGCTTGTGAAGACACGAGCTGTTGGGTTTGACTTGAGGATGGTTCATCTGCTCAGTTGACTGATGGCTGATCTCGGGAAAAAATTGAGGTCCAGCCTCTTTAGCACCTGGAGCAGGGCAGGGACTGGAATTGGAAACGCAGCCATGGCTTATAGCTTACATGTTGCCCCCAAGAGAGCTGCAGACCCCTCCCCTCTCTAACAGCACCACCCAGAGATTTCTGTGCCTCACCCAACAAATGTCCCATACCTCTTTGAGGAGGGGGCTTTGCTCTTGGGCTGGGGGGGCAGGCAGGTGGTTGAGCCACAGGGAGCTTTGGTGTGCAGTGCAGTGTTTTGTCCAGTTGTACACGTTCTTTCCCCTTTTATTCTTCTCATAGTCATTGGGAGTTGGGCTGCTCTCCAAATAAAAAAATCATCCCTAAGTAAACAGGCACCTCCCCCCAATTCCCTGCCCTTGGATACCCCAGAGAATCCCTTTGAAACATCCCTGATGGAACTTGGTTTCTATATCAGGTATGCAGGACACAATCTGCCCAAAGTATTTCCAAGGTGGCTAATCATCATGGAGTCGTGACAGTGAAATGCTCGGGGTGCAACAACCATCATGTGATTGCTGATTAAGTTGGGCTGGTTCTTGACTTGGAAGGGGAAAGGTGCACATTAGTTCCTTTGCACCCCCCCCCCTTTGTCTTCTTCCTGGTTTGATGCTTCAGCTGCTGAAGCTGGAATGAGGTCCTGGGAACAGTTCAGAGCTGATATTGGTTGTTAGAGAAGGCAATTCAAATTCAGAATAGAGCTGGAAGGGACAGAGTGGGTGGTAATAATAATATTAATAGTAATAGAGTTGGAAGGGACCTTGGAGGTCATCTAGTCCATCCACGTGTTTAAAAGGTCAATGGTGCTGTATTTTATATATTACTCAGCAAGTCAGACCAGAATCAGTCTTTCCAGCAGCTGGAAGCTGAGGCTGAACTTCTGAAGAAACAGCCCCTTTGTCTCTGCTTCCTGGAGCTGTCACAATATCCAAATATAAGCCACTTGCCTATCCCCCTTGGCTGGAACACATCTGTCCAAACACAACTGATGGGCAGCAAACAGAGGAAGCCAAGGGTATGTTGCAGTGTTCAAAGTTGTTTATTTTCAGGTAGCTTTTAAGTGCCAAATGTAACATCTCCCCCAAAAAACCCTGTGGTTGACCGAAATCAATCAAACTTAAGTTTGAGAATCTGGGCATGGCCCTGAAGGCCTGTGAAGGAAGGAATTTAGATAACCTTTATTAATAGTCATTTTCATACTGTGGGCACAATGACACACATCAAAAATGAAATGTAGTTGCCCGCTCTCAAAGCGAAACACATACATGACACACACCTAAACATACTATGAACAACATATGTATACACCCACACCCCTACATATGCGTAGCTTCCCTCCAGATGTTGTGGCATTGCTCTACGTAGAAGAGGTGGAGCAGGTGACCTTTGACAGGAGGCCTATCATCTCCTTGGGAATCCTGAGGGCTTTGTGACCTCCTCCATGCAGGCTAAAGTGCCAGTTACTGGACACTTCGCAGAGTGAAGATGCCTTGGAAGAGGTAAGTTGGTCTTTCGAAAAGGCTCCTGGACTCTGCAGAAGCTTCCCTCTTTCTGTAGCCAATTTGTCAGAGTTGAATTCCGAGAGGGAAAATTCCCATTTGGCCTCTTAGTAGGAAAGGGCTAAACTCAGGGGTAGGCCACCTGGGCTCTTTTCTGACTCGTGGACTTCAACTCCCAGAAATAGCTGGCTCAGGAATTCTGGGAATGGAAGCCCACGAGTCATAAAAGAGCCAAGGTGGCCTACCCCAGCCTTATACCATTTCGGACAAACGGCTGTCCAGTCTCTTCTTTAAAGCCTCCGGTGTTGGAGCATTCACAGATTCTGGAGGCGGGTAGTTCCACCGGCTAATCGTTCTCCCTGTCAGGAGATTCCTCCTTCCTTCCCCAGCCAGTCTCCCTCCGTCGCTGCTCCTCCCGCCTTCAGGGGGCCACATAAAGCAGGAGGCGCCCCCCCCCCCGGAGACGATATAATAACGTGTCAGTTAGCAAAAGAATAATAAAATGCCTTTGCTGGAGCCAGTTAGTAGCCAGTTCAATGCACCGTGCAAACGGTGGTAAGCCAAAATAGAAATACAGATAGACTTCGACTTACGACACAGCTAAGCCCAACATTTCTGTAGCTAAGCAAGATAGTTGTTAAGTGAGTTTGTCCCCCTTTTACAACCTCTCTTGCCACAGTTGTTAAGTGAATCACTGCAGTTGTTAAGTTAGAAACGTGGCTGTTAAGTGAATCTGACTTCCCCGTCACAAAAGGGGATTGCGTGCCTCCCCCGGTACGCTGCGACCCTCATAAGTCTGAATTTTGATTACGTGACCTTGGGGATGCTGCAACGGTGAAGAGTGTGAAAAACAGTTGTGTCACCTTTTTCAGTGCTGTTGCAACTTTGAACGGTCACTAAATGAATGGTTGTAAGTCAAGGACTACCTGTAGTGTATATTCTACAAAAAAAAATATCTTAAAAAGCCACATCCAGATAAGATAACCTTTATTGTCATTTTTTACTGTGGGCACAATGGCACATTAAAAATGAATTTGTTTTCTGCCTCTCAAAAGCGTAACATATGCATCACTCACATATAAGCACGCTATGTACATACATATACTATATACATACACCCTTTCAAATACATATAAATATCGATCTTAATATTATTTAGATCGCTTTCTTGATCTACCTCTCCTTGATAGCTTCGCCCAGTTGGCTGGTGGATCTCTTCTCTGTTCAGCGGAGACGATGACCTGCTATGGGTGCTTGCAGGAGACTTTGGACTCCGAGCACGGGACGGAGACATCTGTGGATTCCCAAGGGATGTGTTTTGTGGCTGGCCTCTCCTTATTGCACAGATCTCTGCGTGTCACAAGGCAAAAAGCTGCAAGGAAAGACACCCAGGCTTTAGCAGGGCATAACTAATTGAGCAGCTGCTTCACCGTAAAACAAGAGAAGTCAGCAACTTTTAAACCGGCTTCCCTCCAAAATATTAACCTGCTCTGCACTAATTTTTCACAAGAAGGGAAATCAATTAGAAGACACCTTCCCCAAGGTAGCCTATTTTACACCTCCATCTTTGCCTACTCACTGCATGCCTCTTTTCTGGAAGCTGTGGTTCCCCTTCAGCGCATAAACACTTTAGCAGATGTTAGCTGCTGCTTTTATAGTTCCAAAGTAGCAGGATCTGCTCAAGAAATCCCTTCAGTGTTTGCCCCGATAATTTGCTTCCGTTACCTACCTTGAGGCCACTAATAACAAGCATAGATTGTAAAATGACTCTCTCTGTATCAGCAAAGGGGTAGCTACTTTTTTAAAGGTAAAACCAGAGATCAAACTGTTTCATACTTAGGAAGGAAAAAGAATGACTTGAAAGTAAGATCTGAGGTTATGCTCTGAATGCATACAGCTTTTTCTGCATAATCTATTCTCGTAGATGGATACTAAATGAAAGCAGTGCCCCAAATTTATTTGCACAACAAAATAAAATCATGGGCTGCCTGGCAAGATTGTAACATGGTGGAGAAGATGCAAACAAAAAAAGAGAAAAAAAAGAAAAAGAGACTTTGAATTTTAGGTGGGAAGGAACTGCAACCAGAAAATTTAATACAGTAAATGCAATACAATAAAATAAAATAATGGTTCTATGTAGAGCATAGGAGATGCTTTGGACTACACTTCCCATTAGCCAGCCTTGGGGTGAGGGCTGATGGGGATTGCCTCTCTTGCAACAGACTGGCTAAGGGGAATTGTAGTCCAAAGCATCTGGTTATATGTTGGAAATGCTTTGGACTACAGTTCCCATTAGGCAGTGGGGGGGGGCTGAGGGGATTGCTTCTCTTGCAACACACTGGCTAATGGGAACTGTAGTCCAAAGCTTCTGGTTCTATGCTTTGGACTACAGTTCCCATTAGCCAGCCTTGGGGGGGGGAGGGCTGATGGGGATTGCCCCCTCTTGCAACAGAGTGGCTAATGGGAACTGTAGTCCCACGCATCTCCAATACTCTACATATAGTCATAATTTTATTACTTTTATTATTTTTTGTATTAAATTTTCAGATTTTTTTTTTTTAAAAAACTGGGCCTTTTGCGGGGAGGGGGGCGGCAGCCTCTCACGCACCAGGGGAGATGCGCCGGTTGCCTCAGGGATGGGATTTGTAGTTCAAAGGTCCCCCCCCCCCCCAAACCGGCGGGGCGAAGAGTCCCCAGATGGGGCGAAGCCTCGAGGAGAAGGCATTACACACTCACACACACACACACACACTGACACACAACGTCGCAACCGCCCAATCTCCCCTCACCTGCGCAGCTTCGGCCCACCTGCGCGTTGCTTCCCGCCGTTTCCATGGCAACCGCGGCCGGGCCCGGATTGCGAGGTTGGCGGGGGGAGGGTTGTAAAACAGCGTCGCGCGCGCTCTCACTGTGTGCGCGTGCGCGAGAGCGCGAGCCCGCTCCCCTGCCCCGCCCAGCGCCACCCAAGGCCCTCCTGGCGAGTTTCTTCTCGCGCGGCCACTTCGGCCGCGATTGGCTGCTCCGCAACCCCGTCGCTCGGATTGGCTGAGAGGCCTCCCTGCTCTCCGAGAGGCGGGGGCATTTAAAAAGTCGGCGGGCTCCCTCAGGCTGAGCGCAGAAAAGAGAAGCGAGCGCGCGGCGGAGGCTGCAGACGCCGCTACCGCGTCTCTTTTTCCTCAGCAGAGACGATGCTGCGGGGCGCCGGGGGGCAAAAATTTCTCTCTCTCCGGCGCTTCCGCGGCCCAAGTCCTCGAGCTCGAGGCCGGGCAGGGCCTTTTGAGCTTTTGAGGTAATTCTGAGCCTTCTCTACGTTGTAAGATACGGGGGGGAGCGGGAGTTCTTTAGCTAAGGAATAGCCCGTTCCCGCGGAGTAAGGGGGGCACCTGTGGTAATTTGAACCGCGGCGTGTATTCTTCGGAGTAAAAGGGCCAGCGGGGGCTGAGGGAACATCAACGGTGTGTTATTTAAAAGGACGCCGACACCCCTGGTCCCTAAAGACAGTCTTTCCCTTAGGGAATAACGTAATTCTAGTCCAGGTGAATAAGAATTAAAATGAGTTTTAAGGGTAAAATTGCCTCGAGAGCTGACCTGGCTCTCGGGAATAAAGCGAATTCTTGGCGTCCGGGGTCATTTCAGCCAAGACTCGAGTTCTTCGAGTCAAGTTTTGGCGGAACCCGAGGTAATTTCAGCCGTGTCCTTTTAAATTAAGGACCGAACTACCACAGGTGGATAAGAACTAAAATTCGTTTGAAAGGTAAAATGGACTCGGGGGCTGACCTGGCTCTCGGGAATAAAGCCAATTCTTGGCGCCTGAGGTAATTTCAGCCAGGCCCTTGAAAGAGGAGCGAGCCACCGCAGCTGAAGAAGAGTTGAAATTAGCTCCCAACTACCGACAGGTGGATGAGAATGAAAATTCGTTCTAAAGGGAAATCCTTGGCGCCTTTTAGCCAAGACTCGGCTTCTCAGAGTAAAACGTTGGCGGAGCCTGAGGTAATTTCAGCCATTACAAAGGCGCAAACCATCACAGCTGCATAAGAGTTAAAATTTAGCTTCCAACCACCATAGGTGGATAAAGAATTAAAATTCGTTTGAAAGGTAAAATGGACTCGGGAGCTGACCCGGCTCTCGGGAATAAAGCCAATTCTTACATTCTTAATAAGTAAAATAAATTAATGTATTCATAAAATCTTAAGAAAGCGTCTGAGGTCATTTGAGCCCAGACGCGGGTTCGCAGAGTAAAAACTTTGGCGGAGCCTGAGGTTGGACTAGATGACCTCCAAGGTCCCTTCCAACTTTATCATCAATATTAATAATAATATTGATATTATTTAAATATTTAAATATTTAATATTTATTATTTAAATATTTAATATTAATTTATTTAATAATATTTAAAATAATATTAATATTATTATTAATATTGATGATAAAGTTGGAAGGGACCTTGGAGGTCCTCTAGTCCAACCTCAGGCTCCGCCAAAGTTTTACTCTGTGAACCCGAGTCTTGGCTATATAATAATAATAATAATAGTAATAGTAATAATAATAATAATAATAATAATAATAATAATAATAATAATAATTTCAGCCATGCCCCTTTAAAAAGGAGCAAACCAGCCAAGGCGAAGAAGTTAAAATGAGCTTCAGGATCAAGTCAGAGGGAATCTCAGCCCCGTCTAAAAGCCCCGCAAGGAAGAAAAGGGGAAAGCGAAGGAAAATGACTTCGGGGCCAGGAGCTGAATAAACTCTCGGGAATAAAGACGAGGCAACTTTTGAGCCAGGTGCAGTGAGAAGGGCTAAAGGCAAAATTGAGCTTAAAGGCGAAATTGCCCCAGTTCTCTGGGGTTGCCCTTTCTTTCTCGAAGACACGCAACTCTCGGCACGTGAGGAAACGGCGCTCGAGGCTCGAATCCTTAAAACGGGAGCCGCGACTTTTTTTTTTCTTTTTTTGGCACGGGCGGAGCTGGGTGGGCGTGGCCTCCGCATGACGCAACCGGCTTGCGGGCCGGCAGTTTCACCCCGGCTTTGAGGATTTGAGCCTCGACTGCCGGCCCACAAGACTGTTGCGTCAGACGGAGGCCACGCCCACCCAGCTCCGGCAATGCAAAAAAAAAACCACATTGCGACGTCACGTGACGTGCCAAGTTTGACACCTCTGCTCTAAAAAGAAACAAAACATGTAGAAGACCGCTAGTTGCTTGGTCGAGAGAACAATGTTACAGTTTATTGTATCTCGCCTTCTTTCACACGTAAAATAAAACACACAAAAGCCCCTTTGACTACTGATAGCTTTTCTAGCCTCTGAACATCCACTGGTCATTTGGTGATGTTGATTTTTTTTTTTTTAATTTCAAAGGCATGAATCCATGTAGACGAAGAAGAAGAAATCAACAGTAAGACAGATGGTTTAATTCACTCCCCAGTATATCATGAAAGTGTGGAAGCCTGGCAAGTACTGTTTGCAACATGTTAACTACTGCAAAAATCTTTGGGCCTTGCTAAAGTTTACCTTAAGGCTTGCTTTAGCAGTTTAAAAAAAACATTACAAAGTATCAAGGCTAAAAAGAACAGTCACAAGTTTGACAAACATGCCTAAAAAGTAGCAAAAAAAAAATTGACTCAAGACCATTTTAGCTATTGGCTGTGGATCTTAGAACCAGACAGCTAACCAGCCTCCTCCAGTGCCTGAGTTGGCTCAGCCAATTTCACTGTATACATGTTATCCTTTGATAATAAAGGGTTTCTTATTGTTATTTACTGTTAGTACCAGCCAGACTTCTTAGAACCAAAAGTAAACCTGATGATGCAATTTAATATGAGGAATACCAATAAAGGAGAATATTTGTGGCTCACGATTGAAATGAGGCGTCCTTGCTGCTCTCTGAGCTTGGCGGTTTTCTTGTAGACCAGGCATGTCCAAACTCGCGACGTCACGTGACGTCATTTGTGCAACGTATCGGGCTGGTTTTGCCCTTGCCGGCAATGGGGTGGGTGTGGCTTCCACATAACACGTCTGGCCCGTGGGCCGGCAGTTTGACACCCCTGTTGTAGACATTTCTTTACCAAACTAGGGAACATCATCAGTGCTTGAAGGGAGTGCAGTTTATTCCCAGTTTAGGTTCTAGTGGCTCAGTGTTGGTGAAAATGGTCTTGGAGGTTCTTTGTTGTGCTATTTGTTGTTAGCTTCTTTGGCAGCTCCTTGATTAGGGTATTGTTTACTTCTTGATTTTTGGTCTGGAAATTTAGCCCTAGCAATGGTTCATAGAACCAAAAGGAAAACTTCAATGGCCCTTTTTAATGTTAGGTGCGGCCATTGAGCTGTAAAAGATGTTATAGTTTTCTAGCTTTGCAGACTGAGCAGACAAAGTGCACTCTTTTGCCGAATATTCTTCGAAAGAGACAACGTTGCTGGGCACGACTGAGGAAGAAACAAAGGAGAAAGAAGAAAAAAGAAGAAAAAAAGAGCAAGAAAATGTCTCCAGCGCAAGCCCTCCTAGTCTTCGGCTGTGACGGCACCCTCTACGCTGAAAGGTATGTTTAGTTGAGTCTTGTATTCTTTAAAGCTTTAGGACAGGGGTCTCCAAACCTGGGCCTTTTATGACTTGTGGACTTCAACTCCCAGAATTCCTCAGCCAGCATGCTGGGAGTTGAAGTCCACAAGTCATAAAAGGACCAGGTTTGGAGACTCCTGCTTTAGGATATGGAGGGAGGTGGATGGTCTTCCACTAATTATGCCTAGGTAAGCAAGGGAGTAAAACCCCAATTCCAACTGAAGTAATGTTGACTTTTTTTATTTCAAAGGCACGAATCCAAAATGACCTGTAGACGAAGAAGAAGACATCAACAGTAAGACAGATGGTTTAATTCACTCTTCGGTGTATCATGAAAGTGAAGAAGCCTGGCCAGTACTGTTTGGGCCTTGCTGAAATTTACCTTAAGGCAGTGGTGACGAACCTATGGCACGTGAGCCCTCTCTATGGGCACGCGCGCCATCGCCCCAGCCCCACCTCCCCCCGCAGCCCCCTCTTCACCAGCAGACCCCCGGAGGAGAATCACCCCTGGGCATGGCCCGTGCGCAGCAGCCCAGCCAAGGACATAGCAGCCAGGCAGTGGGGACAAGACTCCGCCCTTGCACCCTGTCGTGTGCAGATGATGCTGT